>JAEQBH010002811.1:0-194465 GCA_016808115.1 Tetrastigma voinierianum
GAGTTTTATATATTCAATATTAGACAGCTCTTGGGTGAGCCCAGTTCATGTGGTTCCCAAAAAGGGTGGATTCACTGTGATCAGAAATGAGGAAAATGAATTAATTCCTACAAGAACTGTGACAGGATGGAGGGTGTGCATAGACTATAGGAAACTTAATTCTGCAACCAGAAAGGATCATTTTCCCTTGCGTTTAATTGATAAGATGTTGGATAGGTTAGCAGGACACCCTCACTTATGTTCTCTTAATGGATACTCTGGATATAATCAAATTTCCATTGCACCTGAGAACCAGGAGAAAACCACTTTTACATGCCCATTTGGTACTTTTTCTTTAGAAGAATGCCATTTGGTTTGTGTAATGCTCCTGCTACATTCCAAAGATGCATGATGTCTATATTCTCATATTTGGCAGAGGAAGTTATGGAGATCTTCATGGATGATTTCACAGTGTATGGATCCAATTTTGAAAATTGCTTGCATAATTTGGGGACAATACTTCACAGGTGCCAGGACAAGAATCTAGCCCTGAATTGGGAAAAATGCCATTTTATGGTAACAGAAGGTATTGTCCTTGGGCACTTGATTTCTGCAGTAAGGCTGGAAGTAGACCAAGCAAAGGTTTCAATTATAAAAAATCTTATGCCACCAACAACAGTCAAGGGAATAAGAAGTTTCTTGGGATATGTTGGTTTTATAGAAAGATTTGTCAAGACTTCTCTAAAATTGCTAGGCCGGTATGCGAGATTCTTTGGAAAAGATGCCAAAGTTTAAGTTTCAGTGATCTGCCCGAGGAGATCTTTTGAAGAGATCGGATCAAAATTAGTTAAACCCCATCATGGCAAAACCGGTGAGACGAGGTTAATCATGTGATGCCGGTATTTATCTGATAGAATTTGTATTAGGACGGAAGAAGCCCAACAAGATATTTAAGGCCATATATTATGCCGACAAAACCTTTAATGAAGCTCAGAGAATTACTCAACTACTGAAAGGAAATGTTGGCCATAGTATTTGCATGTGAAAATTTAGGCCATACATATTGGGGTCGATGTCATTATCCATCTTGATCATCTTTGCGATTAAGTATCTGGTGGCAAAGAAAGAAGCGAAAGCTTGGTATTCGGGTGGGTATTGTTATTACGGGAATTTGATGCGGGAGATCAAGACATGAAGGTTGTGACAATGTGATAGCGATCCTTGTCAAGAAGTTGAAAACTGCTATGCGAAGAAGAAAGAAATAGCAAAACATTTTCCATATGAATAGTTATTTCAATTGTCCTCGATCACCTTAGTATGCTGATATTGTGAACTTTTTTAGCATGTGGGGTTATGCCACGAACTCAACTATGAGAGAAAAAAATGGGGCCAGCCCAATTAGATTTTACATGCGGGATGACCAGTATAGTTTAAAGAGAAGCTGATATGATAATCAGGAGGTGTGTACCAAAGAGTGAATAAGGCAAGATCTTACATGAATGTCTGCATCACCATATGGAGGACACTTTACAGGAGACAAAACAGCCCACAAAGTTCTCCAATCAGGTTTTTATTGGCCTACTATTTTCAAATATTGTTTTGAATGGGTGAAATTTTGTGATCAATGCTAAAGAATGGGAAATGTTAGTAAAATGCATGAAATGCCCCTGCAAGGTATCCTAGTGGTGCAGCTATTTGATGTTTGGGGAATAGACTTTATGGGTTCTTTTCCACCTTAAGTTGGAAATTTATACATACTCCTAGCTGTGGATTATGTATCCAAATGGGTTGAGGCAACAACTTGTTCCAAAAATGATGCTAATACAGTCGTGGGGTTTTACAAAAAAATATTTTAAGCAGATTTGGGACACCCAGAACTATCATCAGTGATGGAGAAGCCACTTTGCAAATAAGGTGTTTGATAGACTCATGAGCATATATGGAATCAAACACATTATGAACTTGTCTTATTATCCTCAAACAAATGGGCAAGCTGAGATTTCTAATAGCGAGAAAGAAAATTCTAGAAAAAACTGTAAGCTCTAGTAGAAGAGATTGGTCTTTGAAGCTTGATGATGCACTGTGGGCATACAGGACTGCTTATAAAACTCCCATTGCAATGTTCCCGTACAAGATTGTCTATGGTAAACCTTGTCACCTTCATCTAGAATTGGAATATATAAAGCTATGTGACTATCGAAGCTGAACTTTGATTTCAAAATTTGCTAAGAAGTACTTCAATTGAGATGAATTGGAAGAAAGTGAGGAATGAAGCCTATGATACCAAAGATTTACAAAGATGAACAAAGAAATTACATGATCAAAGGATTTTGAGGAGAGAATTTGAGGCAGGAGATTAAGTCCTATTATTCAATTCCAGACTAAAACTCTTTCTAGGGAAGCTGAAATCAAAATGGAGTGGACCATACACAGTAGTATCAAGTACAACCTTTGGAGTAGTGACACTGAGAACCAACAATGGAGAGGAATTCAAAGTCAATGGTCAGAGATTGTAGCACTACCTTGGAGAAATTCAGATAACAAAATGATTTCTAGTTTTGATTGAGAAAAATTTAAGGAAACAAGGATTTAATAGCGACCAGTTTATTTGGGACTCAAAAGCGGAGTAGCTTTGTGGGAGGCAACCCGCATTACAGTTTGTTTTAAGTTTTGAGTCTTGTGTTAGAAATTTTTGAATTTTTTAGTAAGCAGTGTGATTTTATTATTCTTTGCTTTAATGTATGTATGTTTTTTGTAGGACAATAAAGTGTGTATACAAGGAGGAATCTTTTCATCAATTTCGTGCACCTGAGACAAAAGGGCAATATACTCTTCTACGATTAATGCTAGTGTTTTGGATCAAACATGATGATTAATTTTAGGGAAAATTTTAATTTTTGATTCAATTTTAAATCCGTTGCATTATAGAGTTGATTTGGTGAATGTCTGAATGCTGAGAATGAATTGTACTTGTTTTGATTGGATTTATTGAATTTAAATTGTTTGAAATGGAATTGTTATAATTAGGAGTAGAAAATTTCAGGTCGCAACATCAACCCTTCTGTTGAGACCACATCTCAAGTCGTGACAAAGTTGAGTAGGTCGCGACCGGAAATGATTAACTCTCCATGAATTTAAGTCTTAACTTTTCGGGAATGAGGCGTAGCGGCTTGATTCTGAGGAGTTAATGAAATGCATTAGTGTGGTGACTCAAAATTTAATGTTGCAACCTTCCATTCAGCAATCATAACCTCGAGCCCATCAAAATAGGTGGGAAGCAAAAAAACCATTTCATACAAAAACTTTAATTCATCTTCACTTCTTTCCAGCTCTTCTGCTTCCACTTCACAATTCTTTGAATCTCGAACCACAAGCGAGTGCGAAGCAGGTTACCCTCCCGAAATCTTCATTCATGGATGCAAATCAGCAAGATACTCTGGATCTTAACGGAATGATCAACGAGATTCTGCGTGAGTAGGTCTAAGTGGAAGAAAAGGTTCATTTGGAACCTCGACCAAGCATTATTATCTGAGACAGAAGCCAATGGAATTAAAGGAACCAGGTTGAATTAGCATATTCGAAAAGAATTTGAGATATTCAATGCCTCTCAAAGAAGGAATTATCAAGCTTCATAAGGCTTTCCCCTTCTTTCTTAAAATCTCACATTTGGAAAATAACTTGAGTGCTCGGATCCGAACGATTATGCTTAGTGCGTTCATTGGGAATATTAAAAAGAGATTTAAGAGCTTCTTCATTTCCCACGAGAACGAGGTCATTATAAAAGGATGGGAAGACACGATAGAATGAACAATGAAAATGAAGAAAAAGGAGGATGAGGAAAAAGATGAGTTCCAAGGGTGCAAATGCAGAGCTTATGGAATGAATGAAGTCGGAAAATAAACCAATTCCAGTCATGATTCCAAAAGACTTTATATCATTAAGAAAATGGATGGAGGTGGAAGAAGGGCTGCTCATAACTCCCATCATCAAAAGGAACTTCGAGATAGAGGCAAGGAAAAGGCTCACCTGGTGGTGCTACTCGCTATCAACCCTTTTCTATTTCTGCGCACATTCATGACAAGAGGCTGATTAAGCAAGAGCTACAACCTTTAAAAGGAAGGACATAGGGTTTAGATCCAAGGAATAGAGAATTTTCCTCTGGATTAGATACAATCTTTAATGTATTTTTGCATTAGTTTTTGTATAGATAGAAAACTCAAATTGTGTAGCATTGAGTGTTTGATATTTGAATTTATTGAATAAATGAAATTCTAGTTGCTTAACAAAGTGTTTGTTTTGGATTCATGGTGATATGATGGGTGTGTATTTGCGCCCACCCGAATAATACAACAGGTTTGCCTTACGTTTGACCAAGTTTGACTATGTTTGACCAGATTTGACTAGGTTTGACCAACACTTAGTATGTGGACTAAAGTTGACTTTTTCAAGGATGAATAATTTTGGGTTCACTAAGACACCATTTCGTAGGCCTCAGTGATCAGTTCATAGACGGGTTGAGCGTCAATCCAGGCTTATGGATAAAAGTTATGACCCGGTGATAAGTTGAAACGATGACATTTTTATCGGTGATAAAAGCATCTTGATTTTGCACGAAAGCGACCCTAGGCCCTAAACATAGTTTTGCGTGCCAAATGAAACCCTATCTAAATACCCATCTTGAGCTCCAAAACCCTAGAGAAATTCTCGAAACATGTGGACGGCTGGATCATTTTGAACCACTGAGCCGTCGAGTTTTTGGGCCGTGGGAAGCGATCTGATGCCCCACGCACACACTTCAGGCCGGAGGTGCGCCACCTCCCGGACCAGTCTGACAAATTTCACGACCAACGGCCGCCGGATCATTGGATCTGATCGCCAGACTGTCTGGCTGGCATTCACCTCTTCTGTGATGGACCAAGAAATACCTATACAAATTTATAACGTTATTACCCGGGACTGTATCAATCCCCAACAATAATGCCATGAAACTTTGTTTTGTTATGTGTTCCTTATCTATTGTCTTTTGATTAAAGCGGTTTCCTTAAGTAAATCTGTTTCTTTGGTTTTGATCGAAGATCTGCAAGTGTACGAGGTCGACAAGTAGTAAATTAGTTTAAGTCAGATATCGTTCCACAGAGATCTCCAAGAATTCTCAATCAACACCTAACTACTCGAACTCTATACTGTTTGGACTTTGATAGGCAATTGAAATATTCTTGGTAACCTTAAAATAATAAAAAGCCCAAGAAAAGTGATTTAATAATAAAAATGAATTGCGAAAATCTAAAATAACAAATTAAGGCGTCTAATTATATTTTAAAGGGGCATTGAAAATCTTTATTGTGAAACATCAATTCCTGCAGACTACTCTGTAACTTTGCTTCATGAACCACATATTTAAAACCTATCCAAGGAATAGAGTAGCGTAGTTGGATCTCTCCTTATGGCACTGTTCATCATCTAATCTTCCCTGATTCTTTCGAAGACAAAGGATTAGATAACTACTTTTAATCTGCAAGGTTTGCCTTATTCTGGATATTTTAATTTTTCCAATACTTCATACCTGAACATGAATTTGTAAGCACCAGCTCCCTAAGACATAGGTATAGCATGGGTTTACACTTTCTTGGTTTCTCTTCCTCAAAAATTAGAGCAGGTCATCCTTTTAACTGATTAGATCCTTGCTAGCTGCAGGGTTGAACTTCTTTGTTCGAATCGGGTGAACTCTTGCTTTTTAAATTGATAAGTCATTCAACTCAATCTCGTTTGATTTCCAAATTGAAGACGATTTATTGACTTACATTCTGAGCTCATTAGGTCTCCATTTATCCAGGTTCACATACCTTTGAAATTGTTCGCTCTCTCGGGAATGCCTTCTACATGTCACTCGGAGGGCCTCTGGAGATCGAGCAGTAAACGATCCTATTGCGAGGAATTATGGGACCTTTGATATTGGGATCGGATACAAAATATTGAGAACTTGACAAGTAGATTTATAAGGCGGAAGTTCGGTAGCTTAGATGGGAATTTCTGGGAAAGATAAATTCTAACAATGAGTCACATTGATGGAGTTGGGTTTCTAAATTACTTTATTACATCGTCTGATGGCTTCGATCAAGAGAACCACGTAGATCGGGACCTTTGAAATCAGAAATCCAAATTTATGCGGAATTGACGATCGATATCCCCGAAAGAAATAGAATTCTGCATTTAGCTTCTACTTTAACAGCTAACGTCCACATCCAAAATTTGAAAGAAATAACAATCTAATCTAAAATAACAACAAAACAAAGAAAAAGAAAATTAAAATACATGAGCCTTAGGCTACCAAGATCTCTCGTTAAAGCCTTAAGGCCCACTTTCCTTGATACTTGAGAGCACTTATTTATAGGGTTCTGAAGTTGGGCCCTAACTTCGATGCGCCCCCTTGTGGATTTCAAATTAACTGGCCCATTTGGTTGTTAATGTCGCGACCTCGATTCTTTGTCGCGACATTAGTTGTCTAAGCATTTGTCGTAGAAGCTTTTATTTGGTCGTGACTTGCCTTTAGCATCCCTTGGCTCTTCCTATGTCGGGACCTCGATTCTTTGTCGCGACCTCAGTTACTCAGCATACGTCGCAGAAGATTTTATTTGGTCGCGACATCAGTTGTCTAATCACTCATCCATTCTTCCCAAAGAAGGTTCATCTTAATTCGCGACCTCTAAATGATGTCGCGACCTTAATTACTACAGAAGAGTTGTCTCTAATACCCGCTCTAAAGACGATTCACGATTCGAGTGTTGATGTCACGACCTCTTAAATGTCTCGGCCGTGTTGAGTCTTGAAAATCTTATTGTCATGACTTCTATGTCTCTTGCTCGGCTTTTCGATGTATTAGCGACCTCGAAATGGTGTCGTGACATCATGTGTATTCCTCGTTAATTTATGGTTGCGACTTTGAAGTTTCTATTGCTTTGCACGCTCGTTACGCCCCTTCATTTGCCGCATATGCGTGGAGTTTTGTGGTTACGACCTTGATGTGATTCTTCATTGTTCTTGTCGGCGTCGCGACGCCAGGTCCTTTCTTCCTCATGCACCTCTCTGTTGCGGGTATCCTTCATTGATCGTGTCATTCACTGGCACCGGCCACTTTACCGCTCCTTCTCACTGTGATATCCTCTTTCTCTTGAATTTATTGTTGTATCTTGAGTTTGGTGAGTTATTCCACATTCTGCATATAAGTAGTCCTTTTTAGATAGAAATGTCGAGGAAAAATGGACTAAAAATGGATGACTTTTAAGCTCATCAAACTCCCCAAACTTAAATTTTGCTTATACCCAGCAAAAGAAAAGAAAGATTTGTCCTCGAGCAAAAGGACATTTTCTATTTTGTTTTGCGGTTGCAACCAATTTAATTGAAAGGCTAAATTGCATTATTTTCTATATATATAACTAAAAGTTCGAGGATGAAGGTTAGTCTCTACTCAATCGGTGTACAAAACTAAATTGTTGAATTTGTTTTATAAACGGTATGGTCGGTTGATCCTGGCGAAAAGTAGGTTGAAGGTCTTCTTCACCTCTTTTCTTAGTGAGTCGATTAACATACGAGGTCATGCAGTTTTGATCTTTTCAAGATTTTCCAAATTCCATATGCTTCTTGTTCATATTGATCTCCACTAATGTAGGTAATTCCAACCTTCAAGATCAATCAGGTCTTTTAGGTTTGTAATGTTAGGCTTTGGTCTTTGGTGGGATGGATGGAACTTTTAGGTTAAGAATTACGAGACCCCTTTCTGCTCTTACTTTGCTGCCCTTCTTTTCCTTGCAATTTCTTTAATTGATTCCCTTAAACTTCATCTTTGGGGTATCTTCTTGATTTCTTTTGTTTAAAATTGTTCATTCCCATTTCTCATTTGTACTTCACACTGTTGGAACTTTTTCTCTGTCACCATTCAGGAATAGTGCAATGTTCTATCTTTTTAGGCTTTCTAACACTCTTAGCGAACTTTGGGTTGGTAGCTCCCATACCAGTTGGCATTAGGGTACTAGGTGTTGAAACACCCCAAGAACTTAATTGTTCAAGAGGATAGGCCCTGAAGACAAAACTTCTTCCTTTAGCTTTCTTTTACGTTGTATCTTCACCTTTAGATCTTTCTCTCTTCACCTTTCTGTATTTTCTCCTTTAGTTCCCAAAAAAATACATACTCCCCAAAACTTTATCTCTTCCTCCTTCTTTGAATTTTGGAGTAATCGAGAGGTTCTTTCTTGGAATATTAATTATCTAGGATGGCTTGGGATTTCATGGCTTGTTTTGAAGATAAGGATTGTTTGGCTCAAATTCGGGAACTAGGGTATGCGAAACATATAAATAAAGGGTGGCTAGAATGGCTCAAGCGCCAAGGATGGCGCATCATTTCTTGTTTGTTCTATCACTTGGGATTTCGCGCCCGAGCAATAATCTAACAAGTTCTAGAATTCAGTTTGATTAAATTGTGACTAACCACCCCAGGATGTTCTTGACTCGCCAGGTTGATGAGGGTTACATGGTTTAAGGTTCACCGGGTTCTTTTGACTTCTTTGTTTTATACTACAAACTCAAAATATATTTTGCTCCTTCAATTGTATGACTTTCCTTTATCTTGGACTCATCAGCTAAATTCAAGTCAATTATGCAATTTGTGTTTCAATTCAATTATATATCATTATGCCCTTATTATGCAATTATTTGTGTTTCAGCTTATCTTCTAGTCAAACTACTTCCAACTAGTTCGATTATGATATGTCGACATTTCATTCTTGAACTAAATCCTAATGTTATTCTCCTAACAATTCAAGCAAAAGTAACAATGCAATCTAACACAGCAACATCAAACATTTTCCTTTTAACAAATTTTCTTATTTTATTCATGATATGATGCAAAAGTTGAGAATACTTGATCGGAAGAGAGGAAGAAGGATAAATCAATGGGAAGATTTATTTTTTTTCTTTTTGGGGAAGGAGCAAAGATGTTGGGAGGATCCAAATCAAGGGTAGCCAAATTAGGAGAGAATTTGAGGCTTCATTCAGTTCTTTCTTAACTGCTTGTCATTCTCCTACCTGTCGTTCTTGAATCGAATTAGTTGTTGAGATCAACCTTTTTGTTGAATCATCTTGTCTTTTCCCCCAATGTGTTCATGTGTTCTCCCATTTCGGTCATGACTTCTAAAAATTTGGAAAGATTATTGTTGATCAAATCCAAATTTTCAAGCGATTTTCTTCTGAAGGCATCCCTTGTCATCAAGCTCTTTATCTCTTTCATACGTCCCTCTTCTCTAAGTCCTTGAACATTGACAGTGAATTTAAATCCCATGATCTGCTCCATGGTTTGACATGCGATGCGGGTCCGCTTTTCTTTATGATTTTAGAGTTGAAATCACGATCATCGCGATTGTTGTAAAATGACTCATGGCTCAATTGCGGCTTCTTGATAGATCGTGATCTCTCACCCATTTCCTTCTTGAATTTTCCTGCGATGCTCCAAGGGATCTCCTTCATACGCTCTTCCCTTCACATTCAATTTCTTCTTCCGTGGCGATCTTTTTTTCGACTCTGCTTCATATACTTCTTCTCTTCCTGACCGAGTTCATCTCCCCTTTGTTGATCTTTTTCTTTCAGTCGATTCAGCCTGCTTCCCTCTCTTAATTTTTTGTTGATTGCTCCATACCCTTTCCCTTTCTTCCATTCTCTTTTGAATGGAACTAAGCATCTCCATTGTTGATTATTCCCTGAGCTCACACAGAGCTTTCACTGGAGTTCTCGAGAAATCTCTGTTCTGATAAAGGGGAGAGTGCCGAGTGGGGTTGAAAAATTGATAGGGCTTCCATCATCTTATTACCACATCTCTGCAAACATAAAGGTGTTCTCTTTTGGATGTGTAGTTTTCTTCTTCATATACTGACCCGAAGGGTATCCTCTCTTTACATCTTGCATTCTTATTTTCCTTCTCTTGAATCTGCTTCTATTATAATCCCTTTTTCTTTTGATTCTGAGCCCTTTCTTACTCTATCAGTTTAGTGGTGAAACCTTGGGGGCATTCTTCTTAACCTTCCCAAGTTCCTTTCACACCAGCCCTTAAACATAACAACGTGATAGTTCTTTGGGTGAGGGATCAAACCCCTTTATTCCCTTCATGGTATCTCATTATCGATTTTCAATGACACTCCACGCATTAATCTTGTACCCCTTGACCTGCTACCATAAAGAATGATTGCTTCTTGTTCCGTCTGGTGCGAGACATGCTTGGTCGGAATATAACAGAGCGGTAAAACCATACTTTTGCCTCTTCTGTTAAATCTCCCCTATTTATGGTCTTTTTCTCTCCTTTTCCTTGACCCCACTTCCCTTTACTGTATGTCAACTTTCTTGCAATCTTCTCATGGTTGGGGTTGTCTATCAGCTTCTTGAATTTGGATCCCGTAGCTGCCTTCGTTAGTGCATTTCATTGATGGTTTTGGCTCCATACGACACGAACTCCTCGCGACATAAGCAGGTTATCCTTCCTCCCGCGGAGTTGGAGGTAGAATTCTCGATCTGCTAGCTGCGTATCCGAACTTTTGACCTTGCGAAGTTTCCCGACCTCTTTGTTCTATTAGTTCCTTGAAAGGGAAGATAGGTTTGCTGAAGCCTCTTTCTCTGACAAACCCCTTACCGGCATAGTACTTCTTCCAGATGGAGAAAGCTTCTTCTGATACGAATTTGTCTTCCTCTTCTTCTTGCTGTTTTTCTTTTCCCCTTTTTCTTTGTTGCTTGGAAATTGGTTGAACTTCTGATGGTTCCGACGACAGGTTCTCCCTTGTTGGTTAATGATGAACTTCCGCCCGAATTTAGTATATTCTTCCATGATCACCAAGCTTAGATTTGGGCCGGGTTGGCCGATCCGGCCAATTGAGAAATAGGAATGTTTTAGGAAGAATTTTGGATCTGGGGTTCTGCGAATTGAAGAAAAACCCGGAGTGAGGCGAAGATGAAGAGTTTTATTTGCTTGAGGAATGAAATAGTGGTGGAGGGAGTTTCTCAGCATTGCAATTCAATCATTATTGTGGACTCTTTATTACTTCATTTAGTTCTTATTATGACTTAAATTCAAGCAATTGTGTCTTTGTCATTAAATAAAGGGCATATTTAAAAGTTGCCCTGTTGACACACTTTTCTCTTATGTCGCGACTTATTATTGTTTGTCGCGACATAAGTAGAAGACCAACAGGAGGACAATATATCATCGGGTTGCGACTTACGGCATTTCTACCCCCTTACGGTCAACAAGTAATTTCATGACATAGTTGAAGAAACATCATGATCCTTCACTATTCTTTTGAAGGAATTGTTCTTGTCGCGACACAAATGTTCTGTCGCGATCTCAAATGTTCTGTCGCGACATAACTTTTCTGTCGGGACCTGTGCTCTTTTTCTCCCCTCAGTACTTACTAAGTTGCAACCAATTTTCAACTTAGATGCGTATACCCTAGAATGATGATCGAATGGCTTGCACTCCTTATTAATTTTGCAAATTCTTAACATCCGATAAAGTACTCCCGAATAACAATTCAAACATGCATTGATTTATTTTCCCGAATTTTTTTAGGGAGAAAAAATGCTCCCCTTTTTCAAGAATTAGCCTTATCTTTGTGAAGTGTTGGAGCGAGTCACAGAGTTGGTTCTTTCTCAGTGAGCCTTGGAGTCTGCGTAGGCACTTTCTGTAACAATTTGAGGTTTAATTGATCAAAATACTAACTTAGCAAGTCTAACAAATCGTTAAGAATAAAAAAATCAAAGCAGTAATTAAAAAATCAAAATCTATACTCGCCCGGCAAAATCTATATGGGTTGCCTCCATGAAATTTTGCTCTGTTTGAGTCCTTAGGCCCCGGACTAATTTGTTTAAGCCTTCTCTCTCTCGATTCACCGAGTTAGGGTTCTTATTTTCTTCTCCCTGCTGAGATATTGCTTGATCTTTGACCATTAACCTTGAATTCTTCCCCCGGCATCGATCCTGAGTGTTCTTGCTCCAAAGGTAGTACTTGACACCAACGTATATGGTCCCTCCCATTTTGATTTCAACTACAGAAATAATCTTATCTGAGTTAAATAGCCGAGAACTTTGATCCCACACTTTCGAAACTCTTTCCTCAGAATCCTTTGATCATGCCATTTCTTTATCTTGTCCTTGTATATTCTAGCATTATCATAGGCTTCGTTTCTCAATTCTTCTAGTTCATTCAATTGGAGCAGTCTCTCTTCCTTTGCAATTTTGAAATCGAAGTTCAGCTTCTTGATGGCCCACATGGCAGAGGGAGGTGACATGGTTTGCCAAAGACCACTCTGTATGGGGACATCCCAATGGGAGTTTTGAATGTCGTCTGTGCCAAATTAAATCATCAAGTTTGGAAGACCAATCTTTCTGCTTGAACTTATAGTCTTTTTCTAAGATCCTTTTTAATCTCCTGTGGAAATTTTGTCCATTAGTGGGGTGATAAAGCTGAGCTCATTGCTGTGTTTGATCCCATACTGCTCGCAGGCTTTGCAAGTATTTTGTTTGCAAAGTGGCTTCCCAAATCATGATGATCTTAAGGTGTTAAATTTGCTCAAAAATGTTCCTTTGCAAGAAACTCACTACCCCGTGTTAGAGTCATTCACTTGAATGACTATTGCTTCCACCAGCGGACACATAATCCCTTGTGATATGTACAAGTTTCCCGAATGATGGTGGGAAGGGTCCCATAAAATCTATTCCTATACATCAAAAATTTGCACCACCAATATGCCTTGTAAAGGGGCATTTGGTTTACATTTGGCGATATTTCCAATATTTTTGGCATATCCACATGGTGACCGTTAAGCCTGGTCTCTAAGATAGTGGGCGATAAAATCGGATTGAATTATCTTATGAGCCGTTTTCTCGGAAAAATGTCCATATGGTGATGCATAAGTATTCATTCAAATTTTGCATTGTTCACTCGTACACATCTTCTTATAATCATGTGAGCACCTCTTTTAAATAGCAATGGGTCATCCCAGATGTAATACCTGTTGTTAGTTTTGAGCTTTCTATTCTGTTGGTAGCTGAATTAGAGCCTTACTCCTGAAGCCAAGTAATTCACGATATCAGCATACCATGGGAGTTGGAATGAAAATTTAAATAGTTGCTCATCTGGAAAGTTCTCTGTTAATTCGGCCTCCTCTTCTTTTACTTTGTTTTTTTCTACTCTGGACAAGTGATCAGCTATCACATTGTCACAACCCTTCTTATCTTTAATTTCAAAATCAAACTCTTGTAGTAACAACACCACCTTGCTCCAGTCTTGGTTTGGCAGCTTCCTTTTCGACATCGGATATTTGATTCTTGCATGGTTAGTGTGAATGATAATATAGGATCCCAAAATGTATGCTTTGAATTTCTCCTGATAAAACTATGGCTAGCATCTCCTTTTTGATAGTTAGAATAGTTTTCTTGGGCTTCATTAAGTTTTGCTAGCATAGTATATGGCTCTGAATATCTTCTCTTTCTTTGCCCCATTGGCTCCCATTACTTGAAATCACTTTGACATCACCTGTTTGATCAGTCATTCTAGTGCGACCATGATGAGTGCTTAGTAATACGATCTTGATTTCTTTAAAAGCTGCCTTGCAGGAGTCATCAAAATTAAACCTTGTGTCTTTCTCGATGTCTGCATAATGGTCTTGCTATTTTGAGAAAGTCTTTGATGAATCTCTATAGAATCCGGTATGTCCTAAGAAACTCCTTATCTCTTGTTGTGGGTGGTCTGAAGTCTTGATAATGAAACCGCGATTGGTCTACTTCTAGTCAGTATGAGAAATTTTATGACGAGAACAATACATACATTTACACCATGAAATGGCATTTCCCAGTTTAATGCTAGTTGTTTGTCCCTGCATCTTTGAAGCACTATTTCCAGGTTGTTTAGACAATGCTCAAAACTAGATCCATATACTATGAAGTCATCTATGAAAATCTCCATGACCTCCTCAACCAAATCTGAGAACATGGACATCATACACCTCTAAAAAGTAGCAGGAGCATTGCACAACCCAAATGGCATCCTTTTGAAGGCAAAGGTGCCATAAGGTCATGTGAATGTGGTTTTCTCTGGTCGCGGAGTGCAATGGCAATCCCGGTTATGGCCCAGGAATATCATCACAGGAAGCGAAAATGAGGGTGTCACGCTAGCGTCCCAACATCTGATCAATGAAGGGCAGGGAAATGATCCTTCTGGATTTGCCGTGTTCGGTTTTTTCATTGTCGATACATACTCTCCCATCTTGTGCCGTTCTTGTTGGAATTAACTCATTTTTTCATTCGGATCTGATAAACCCGGCTCTTGGGAGCCATATGCTGAGCTAACCAGTGGTATTACGAGATTGCATATATAAAACCCGGCATTCAACCATTTGACGCGCTTTACGACTACTTCTTTCATGGTAGGTTCGATCTTCTTTGATGTTAATGAGATGGTTTGCATTTCCTCAGCGGTATTTTATGCGTGCATATTGTGGTGATACCCTTTAATTCATCTATGGACCCAGTAATCGACTCTGATTATTCTTCAAATTTTCGACCCAACTTATGTTCTTGACATCAACGAGTCTGGAGATAATCAACGGCTTACTCTTTGGTAGCTCCAAGTAGCATACCCGGATGACTTGGCAACTCTTTTAAAACTAGCCCTTACGCATTGAGACTCTTGATGAAATTCCTTCTCTTCATTATTGTCTCCATTGTCCATGCTATTTTGTTTAAGACTCAACACCTTTTTGGTAGAGTGCAAACTGAAGTGCGGAAAATCAGAATTAACACCTTCAAGATACTAGAAATTCATCTCATTTTCATTGATAGGAAGTTGAGCCTTACAATCCTTAATAACAATCGCGTTATTCAGAGATGGAGCATCATCTACTAACTTGTAATCTTCCTTATACGTGTCTAAATTCTTCAAACTTTGGAGGCGGATTAAAGTCGACACTTCTTCTCCAACCTTGAGTGAGAACTCCTTTGCATATCTATTAAAGCGGCTCCGATTCTTGGAATGGCCTTCCCTATGACAGAGGAACTAATGAATCTTCTTATTCTGGGATGATGAAGTCAACAGGAAAAACAAATTTCCCCACCTTAAGAAGAACATCTTCTATGACTCCTTCAGGTTTTTCCATTGTTCCATCTGCCATTTGGAGAGTAATAGTAGTGGGAGTAAGCTCCCCGAAACTTAATCTCCTTGCAACAGATAATGGCATTAAGTTTATATTGGCACCTGAGTCACAAAGAGCCTTTTGAATTTCAAATCCTCCAATGGTGCAAGAATGGTGAAACTTCACAGGTCTTTCATCTTCTAGTAAATTCTTCTTTATCCTTTGCCTTTGCCGAGTAGCGGTCGGATTCCTTCTCCTTATACATAAGAATTTTCTCTTCTTGCTTAAAATTTCTTTCAAGATTTGGCATAAAGTTGCATTGAGTTACCATACGTGAATGGCATGCTTATCTCCAACTTGGAGAGAGTTTTCAAAAACTTTTCTGGCTTGCTCCTCCTATCATTGACTTTGCGGTCTGCGGAATGGAACTCTGAGGCATAGAGTTACGAACTTTTCTTGCTTCTTTCTTAACTGCTTCTTTGGCTTTGCTCTTTCTTATTTCTTTCCCAGATGACTCGGCATTTCGGGATCCCTTCTCCTTGTTGCTTTCATCTCTCGACTTTTCCTTTTCTAATTCTTTTCCACTTTTAAGCTGCACAGCCATGCAGTCTTTCGGATTTTTCTTCGTGTCACTGGGAAAAGCATCTTTAATTTGATTATGTAGGGTTAGGGCCAGTTGCCCTATTTGCGTTTCCATGTTCTTGAGAGAGGCGTTGGTGGTTGTCTGAAAAATTTGAGAATTGGTTTTTGAAGCTTCCAATTCTGCAAACCTTTGTTCATGGAAGTTTAACAGCTTTTTATTTTCCCCCATGAACTGCAGCATCTGGTCTTCAAAGGTCTGAGTCCTTTTTTGACTCTGATATTCATTTCTGCCCTCTCCCTGTTGCTGCTGCTGGAACCTTGGTGGAGCATACCCTTGCTGAAAGTTTTGCCCATGTCTTGGGACGTGTTGTGCTCCTCCACCATAAGAGAAATTCTCATGGTTCATATCTTTTGAGGTATAATGGGTTGCGGGTTAGGAGTTAGGCTTGAAGCTATTATGCTCGTGCTCGTTCAAATAGTTAGCCTCCTCCCTTTGCATAGAACCCTCTTCAAGCGCCCCTCGACGTGGCCTCTTCCTTCTCTTTCCTTGCTCTATCTCATTTGCGAGTGCATTATTTTTATCAGCCGATGCATCGATGCATCGGCTTGGCCTGCGTGGCGGAACATCTTGTTGACTCAATCATTCCATTTCCTTTGCTTCATTTCTTTGCTCGCGAGGATTCGAAGGAGGTCTCATGTTGCACCTAGCAGATCCTCTGATCAAGCATCTTACTTCTTGCTCTTCTTCTTGAATGCTTTCATTTGAGCTGCATCGATTGTACCTTTTAAGGTATAATTCATGGAGTGGTAGAAGATGTCCATTTGTGTCTTGGTATATCAGTGCATGGGACATCTCTTGGCTGACCTCTTATATCTCCTCAACTGATGTCTGAACTCATCTTCTCCTTGTTTAGTAGTAATTTCCTCTTCGTTGAAGTGAGGATGGAGAAATAATCTTCTCGAGGTAAGCTTCCGCCAAACTCTTCCCATGTATTAACGGATCCATATGGTGATGGTCAAACCATGATGCAGCTATATCTCTTAAAGGAATGGAAACAAGCTGCCGACAACCAGCACGGTCTCACACCGTTGATTTGCTTGTATTGGCCATTCTCGAGAAAGCGAATCCTGAGTGTTCGTTTGGGATCTTCAGAGGGGTGACCTGTGAATTAGTTATGTTGAACCATGGTGATCAGGGCTGGCTTGAGCTCAAAATTGTTATCTATCATTTGATGTCTCCTCCCAGTATTCATCTTGGATATTACTTGGTCTCAGAGAGTCCTCATGTGTCTCGCTCTTGAGGTACTTCTGCTGTGAATTCCTGGTTGACTGCCCCGGTCAATCTTTCGTTTGCCATCTCTACTATTTATGCAATCTTAACCTTTCTTAGCTCTCTAAGTGTTCTTTCGATCTCAGTGTCTAGTATGGCAACACAATTCAGCTCCACAGCTCACGTGTGGATTAACTCTTGAAATTATAATATCTGGGATCAAATGAGTCGATACGAAATTGTATTTAACATGAAAAGCTCTACAAAAATTTAAGTAGCTTGCTAAACTATTCTTTGTTGAATCATATTTTGCAAATTTTCTATTTTCTTTTTATAAATTATGTCCAACCTAGTATTTACTTTTTGAATTACGAATATTGATTCACACGGAATTCTTTCGATACCGTATTGGCGTAAAGCATTCACCTCTTTACGTGATGGACAAAAATATACAAATTTATAGCGTTATTACCTAAGGACTGTCATCTAATCCCCAACAATAATGCCATGAAACTTGTTTGTTGTGTTCATATCTATTATGTGATTAAAGCGGTTTTCCTTAAAGTAAATCATTTCTTTCTAGTTTTGATCCGAGGATCTTTGCAAGGAGTGTGCGGTCGAACAAGTAGTAAGTGGATTTAAGTCAAATATCGTTCCCACGGGGAATCTGAGGAATTCTTAATCAAGCGCCACGGCTACTCGAACTCTATACTATTTGGACTTTGATAGGCAATTGAAATATTCTTAGCAAACCTTAAAATAATAAAAACTAAGAAAAGTGATTTAATAACAAAATGAATTAAAACTGAAAATCTAAAATAACAAATTCAGACTGATTAGTTAATTTTTGAAGGGAGCATTGAAAATACTACTATTGTGAAACATCAATTCCTGCAGACTACTTTGTAACTTTAGCTAAATGAACCCTGATTTAAAACTTTTTTGTCGAGATAAGTAGTGCGGGTTAGATCTCTCCCTTACGGCAGCATTCATCATTTAATCTTCTCGATTCTTTCGAAGACGAGAGGATTAGATAACTACTTTTAATTTGGAGTTGCCTTGATACGGATATTTTCTTTTTTTCAATACTTCGCCTGCAGACATGGAATTTGTGAAACCTTGGCTCTAAGACATAGGTATAGCATGGGTTTACCTTTTCTTAGTTTCTCTTCCTCAAAAGGTGAAACAGTTCATCATTTCCTTGATTAGATCCTTGCTAACGGGATTGAACTGCGTTCGAGTGAGGTGAACTCTAACTTTTAAATTGATAAGTCATTCAACTCAATCTCGATTTCCAAGTGAGAAGATGATTTATCGACTTACATTCCAAGAGCTCATTAGATCTCCATTATCAGGTTCGCATACCTTTGGTAATTCTTTACTCCTCGAATCGTACTGCATTGTGCTCAAGGGAGGGCCTCTTGGAAATCGAGCATGAAACAATCCTAATGCGGGTATAGGACAACGATGTGGGATCGGATACAAAATATTTAGAACCCGTGAGTAGATTTATAAACTAAGTTGATAACTTTTGATAAATTTCTACGAGGAAAGATAAATTCAACAACGAGTCTATTGATGGAAGGTGGGTTTCTAAGTGCTATTACCGTCTGATGGCTTTTTTGATCAGAGAGACCACTTGTAAAAGATGGGACCTTTGAAATCGAGAATTCCAAAAATTTGTAGAATTCGGGCAGTCGAGCGATGTCCCGAAGAAATAGAATTCTACATTCAGCTTCTACTTTAACAGCTAACATCCAAATCCAAAATTTGAAAGAAATAACAATCTAATCTAAAATAGCAACAAAACAAAGAAAAAGAAAATTAAAATACATAGGCCTTAAGTACACGGATCTCGTTACGACGCGAGAAATTTGCTTTCCTTGATGCTTGTTTGCTTATTTATAGGGTTACGAGTTGGGCCCCTAACACGATCGCGCCCTTGTGGATTTCAGTTAACTAGCCCATTTTGGTTGTTAATGTCGCGACCTCGATTTGTATGACATCGGTATCTAAGCATTTGTTCGCGAGAAGCTTTTATTTGGTGCGTGACTTTCCATTAGCATCCTTGGCTCTTCCTATGTCACGACCTCGATTCTTTGTCGCGACCTCGGTTACTTTCGGCTATCACGTCAGAAGCTTTTATTTGAAATCGCGACTGTTAGTTGTCCCCAGTACTCATCCATTCTTCTCCAAGAAGGTTCATCTTCTGGTCGCGACCTCTAAATGATGTCACGACCTTAATTCCGCTACAGAGATTGTCTCGATACCCACTCTTGGGAACAATTCGATTCGGTGTTGATGTCGCGACCTCTCTTCTAAATGTCACGACTTCGATGTCGGTCTCTTGAAAATCTTATTGTCGTGACTTCCTTAATAACCGACTCTTTGGGCTTTCCAATTACATCACGACCTCGAAATGGTGTCAGCGACATCATGTCTTCATTCTTCATTAATTTATGGTTGCACGACTTTGAGTTTACGTGCTACACTTTCGTTACGCCTTCGATTGCCCTTATGTGCGTGGCCGGAGTTTTGGTGGTGCGACCTTGATGTGATTCTTCATTACTGTCAAGGCATCGCGACATCAGGTCCTTTCTTCCTCATGCACCTCTCCTGTTGCGACATCATTCAGCCAGTCGTGTCATTCTGCTTTCGACCACTTTACGCTCCTTCTCACTATGATATCCTCTTTCTCTTGAATTTCCCTCTTTGGCCATGGCAGTTTGGTGAGTTCACATTTACGCATATAAATCGGTCATTTTTTTAGATAAATCAATCGGAAAAAATGGATTGAAATATGGATGACTTTTAAGCTCCTTACCTCCCTCCCCCATTTTGGACCCTCTGAACTCATTCAGTGGTCCTTTTTGTAAATTCATCACCGTTTGAAAGATACGGCCAAAAACAAAGTTAGTAAATTTGTTGGATCGAGTTTTTCGGCCACCACGGCAATTATTGGACCAAGGTAATGGAAATAACAACGTTCTCTGGTCTCTTAGAGCTTCAGTTGATATGGTTTGTATGAATTTTGGATGATCGTTTGGTTAGTTTTCCATTTTTAGGTTGTTGGTGATTCTGAAATTTGGACTTAAATAGGAAGTACGGTGGTCAAGTTTGGAAAAATTGAGTTGCATTAGTGAAATTGGATGTTTTTATGAATTATTGGATGGTTGATTTATTAGCTCACGGTGAAAAGCCCCAATTTTGGGTATTGGGCTTATAGGGCCTTATTTGTGTAGTGGACTGTCGAGTCGATTTGGATGGTTTCATAGTTCTAAAAGTTATTATAAGGCCTTCGGGGCATCCGAATGTTGTTGGTTCAGTTATTAGAGCCTAAGTGGTGTTTATTTGTAATGCAGTGCTCATTGGTAGGAGGCGATCTGCGGAGGAAGCGGGGCGCGTCCTGGTGCGTGAGTGGTTTATATGTTTTTAAATGCTTTGGGAGTATTACTATGATATATAATTGTAGTTATTATTATACATATATACTATTTGACCAAATGGTTAGTTAAGCTTAAAAAAATAATTATTGGTTTCATATAAAACAAGTTATTATTTCATGTGAACTGTCCAACATTTAACTATTTGGGAGTTTCTTGAGTTCGTGGATGAGTGCAGTGGTATTTAGATATTTTGGAGTGCATTAGTTGAGTTTTAAACCACCTTGAAAAATTATTGTTTTAAGAAATGGATTTTTGAGACTTTGTGAAATGATTATAATACGGTAATGTTGGGAATGTACATGTGAGTAAGGAAACGATTATATATTATTAGTTGCCACGTGATGGCCGGGTTTACCGGAGGTTTATTAGTTGCCACGTGATGGCCGGGTTTACCAGGAGGTTTATTAGTTGCCACGTGATGGCCGGGTTTACCCGGAGGTTTATTAGTTGCCACGTGATGGCGAGTTGCTCGGAGGTTTATTAGTTGCGTGATGGCGGGGTTGCTCGGAGGTTTATTGGTGCCGCGCGATGTGGCGTTGCAGAGGTTTATTAGTTGCCGCACGTGATGGTCGAGTTTACGGAGGTTTATTAGTTGCCACGTGATGGTCGGTTTTACCCGGAGGTTTATTAGTTGCCACGTGATGGTCGGTTTAGCCGAAGGTTTATAAGTTGCCAAGGTGTCGTGAGGTTGGGTTTACTCGACGGTTTATGATGGGTACATGTTACGGTACATTGTTGTTTCTGTACAAGGTATAACCATTTCGATATTTATGGTATTGTATTTTCATGATTCTTTTTATGGCATGATGGCTAGATAAATTCTTGTGTAATTTCCATGTTGTGAACAAATTCAGGTTATAATTTTCTTAACAATCATCTTGGGTTAAATTGAGTATGAATTACATAATGTTGGACATGGGTAAAAGCTAGAGTTTTTTGTGAGAAATCTTTTACGACAGAACGCCTAGCGAGTGGACGTGAGGTCTTGAGAGGCGAAATGTTGAAAATAAAACATTATTTTCTTATAGAATTATGCCACTCACTTTGAGATTTGACCATCTCACGTTTATTGTTTTAAATCTGTTCCCTAGGTCAGAAGGAGTTCGTGAAGGCTTGTTTGCGCGAGATCAGCACCGCTCTTCTGCCGGGTGCAGTACTCTATGAAATCTATCTTGTTTGTTTTATTGGACTTATTTATCTCTAATTGTACCTAAGTCGCAAATACTCTTAGAATGCTCGATATTCTTATTGAACTCTTATGAGTCCTTATTATGTGAGTTGTGGTTATGACTACATTTATGATAGGTCGTTCGAGTAGTTGTTTGTTGTGAATCTTTTATATATAATTAGGGTATTGTAGTGCGCATGTTTACTTTCTTTTAGGTGAGGTCCTTTATTGTATTCCATAGGGATTGTACAATGAACTTCACTGTCACGGGACCAGAGACCACAGAGAATTATCCCAGGTTGGATCTTGTCAATTGTGTTGTTTGTGTCATTCATTATCTGTCTTTAAGAAATGATCTATATTTTCGAGCTTTCTTTGTACAATGACACAATTACCACTGATAATATCCAAAACAACACTATAAAAGAAAGGTTAGAGCAGGAACTATGGAACCTGAATAAGAGGTTGCAGTTTTAATTTGAACCAGGTTTAAATTGCAAAATTAGGAAAAATTATACGATTGAAAGAACAAATAAAATGATTGAATTTTGAGTGTAAACAACTAAGTCCACACAAATATTGGAAAAACCATGCATAAGTTCTTGAAAATCCTTAATACTTTAAGAGGGATTAGGGACATCTTTTGGAATAATCCAAATTCTAAAGCATATGGTCCTAGAACTTGTTAGATTATTGGTTGAGGCGAATCTTAGGCAGAAACAACTAACAAGAAATGATAGAGGCCATCCTTGGAAGTTCGAACCTCTTCATGCCCTACCATTTATTATATCTGCTTGTCTGTTTCCCCAGTTCGCTTGATTGAGCCCAAAGCCTAATTTCTTCAAATAGCAGCAATTGAAGACTTGAATTCCCTTCTTAGAATTAATACCACAGAAAGAACCCCAAAAATTACCCAGTTTTCAGAAAAGGAAGGTTTACTATGCAGAAAGGAACAAGTTTGGGGGAAAATATTTCTTTTAGATTATAAGGATGAAGGAGGAAAAATAAATTGAAGAAATATAAATAAAGGAAAAGAAATTGAAAAGGAATAAGTTTTGTCTTGTGGCCTATCTCTCTTGAACAATTAAGTTCGTAGGGGTGTTTCAACACCTAGTACCCTAATGCCAACTGGCATGGGAGTTGCTAACCCAAAGTTCTCTAAGAGTGATAGAAGCCTAATAAAATGAAAACATTGCCTCTTCAATTCTTTGAATTGAGTCAGTAAAGGAATGGCGATAAGTTGAAGGTGGGAGAGTTTACAAGAAGAAGAAAGAAAAGAATGAAAGGTGAAGGCCATTACACAAAAAGAAAAAGAATGGAATCTGGGTAATTTGCATCCTAAAATTTTCCATTTATCTACCCAATTACCCTAGCCTAACATTACAAGCCCGAAAGACCTTTTTGATCTTAAAGGTTGAGTTTGCCTACATTAGTGGAGATCAATATGAAAAACAAGCCTATGGGACTTAAATTAGCTTCTAAGGAGAATTCCAGAAGATTAACTAATTTCACAGATGAGAATAGGAAGGAGAAGACCTACACACTCACGAGAACAAGATTTATTTTGGTAGTACTGTTTACATGAAAATTTCATCGAAGCTTATTTGTGATGAAGGTTTATAACATTTCCTTTTTCTCGATTGATGAGGCGAATTTTAGATATCTTGTAACCTTCTTGTTCAAGTCAAATGGTAAAATAAGAAAGACTGTGGTTTAAATAAAAAAAATGTCCTTAAAAATAAAGCTCATTTGTTTGAGGACAGAGCAGTTCTCTTTCTTTTCTTTGGCAGGGACAAGCGAGAATTTTAAGTATGGGGGAATTTGATGAGTAAAAAACTCATTGGATTTTTAATCCATTTTTCTAATTGAAATGACAATATGAATGTTGATTAATAGGTAGAAATATGGATATTTTACTCAAATATAATTTTGCAGAGAATTACAGCAGAATCAAAATCCCCAGCAAGAACCAGAAGAAACCAGCTTAATAGCATAATTGAAGTCGCAACTGAGAAGTGAAGTCGCAACATGGATTTCTTCAGTTTAGTTAAGTCCAGGTCACGACACTACCAAGACTAGTCTTGAGAGAAAAATGGAAGGCTGCATCAAGCCAAGTCGCAACAAGAATGTGAGGTTAGACCAAAATACTAAGTCACCCGAGAAGCAGGGCGTTCGCGACCAAGGAAGAGTTGCAGAAACAGAAGGAATATTCAAGGAAGAATCTGAGGTCGCGACACCATTATGAGGTCGTGACGCCGAATGAAGACAACGTAGGTCGCAACATGAACTTGAGGTTGTGACGTTGATCGGTTGATGAAGCCATAGATGAGGTCTCTGCAGGAAAATTGAAGTTGCAACTAGTTCTTAATTGAAAGACTAAACTCGAAGTCACGACATGCTTTTAAGGTATGACGTAAAGCAAAACGAGGGTCTCTACATGGAGAATTTCGGGTTGCGACTAATCATTCCAGAGTCGCTGATGACATTTAAGCAACTAAGACAAAAACCTACCAGAAAAAAAGAGCAACCATAAGGTCGCGACACCATTTTGTGGTCGCGACATGAAAGAGAGACTGGATAAAGGAAAATGGTTGCAATAAAAAGAATAGGGGTTGCGACCATAAGAAAGGTAAGGAGTATCAATTAAGGTCGCGACCTAGTTTTCCGGTCGCGACTAAAAATTCGGCACTGATGAAGATAGAAGGTTGCCCGCGAGATGTCCAGATTGTCACGACTAGTACATGGCGAGATAAGGACTAAGGGTCGGCGACAAAGTAACAAAGGGTCGTGACTTGTTTTAGTCTGACCCGAGAAGCGGTGATAAGAGAAATTACTTAGTCGCAACCTGTTATCGACGTCGTGACAAGCAACATGTATGAGGATAGAAGCTCAAACAATGAAGTCACAACCAGAAAAAGAAGTTATGACCTAGAACTGAAGACATGGCCACAGACATGTGGTCGCGACCTGAAATAGAGGTCGCGACGCAGAATGCATCAGTAGGCAAAAAGAGCCATGTCGCGAATGCATTTTGAGGTCGCGAAATACGAGTCTGGCCCAATGAAAGATGTCAGGGTTGTGACTTAACAAGTACAAATTAAAATTTAGGTCGTGACTCCATTTTTAGGTCGTGACTTGCTTGATGGCCCGGGCCTTCCTTTAGGAAATCCAAGCTGGAGCTTGAGATCGAGGCCAATTTAGAACGGATTATAAATATCCATATAAGTTTTAGTAAAGAGAAGTAGCTCAGTATTTCAATACCCAGCTGGGAAGAGGAGAAGGACTCATTGTATATTTTTAAAATATTTTTTTATATTTTATTTTCTTTAATTTTCTTTTTCTGGATCCGAACCAGTGATATGTGTATAAACGATGAAACTGGATTTAATTTCTGATTTTCTCTTACCATTACTGCCTGAAATTAATGGATGCGGGCCGAGAATGCGGAATTCATTCGTTTCGGTTTATTACAATTACGATTAGATTGTACTTGATCCCAATGATCCATTGTCAATTTGTAATGCGGTATTGAAAACCTTGATTTCACTAGATTGGATTCACAGATTGAATTCTACGATCTTTTGCATCATTTAGAGAGAAATACTTGGATTGGATTTTATTTGATTGATGTTGTTATTGAATCGACCAGTTCCCAATAGTAGCACATTATACCATTTCAAAGAATTATTTCCTGCTCTGATTTCTAGGAGGCCCTTTGCGTGACACAGAGATGGAGATTTATGAGAGTTGGGAACATTCCACTGGTGGTTATGATAGACTACCATTGACGAATTCCTAAGATCTGAATGTTCACCTCGATAAATTCCCTTTTCACTCATAATTGATATTGGAGGGGAACATTTATCAATGTAAATAATCAGAGACTTCACCTTAATTTGAGGGGAAGTTCATAACCCTGTGTTAGCAGAAATCTAATCAAGGGAAGGGAAGAACCATTAGATTTAAAGGATGAGTCATCAATTGAGTTGTAGAAGTTTTGTAGTAACCTACCTGCCAAGGGACGAAATCTCGGTCTTAAGAAATGGGTGTGGTGAAAGAAAATACTGAATCTTTTTAAGAAGGTCAAAAATACAAGTAATTTGGGTAGATCCTTGTCTTTGAGAAAAGCAGGGGCCTCTAACCAGTGAATATGGAGAAATCCAATTGGATATTAAGGCATCTTGGACAAATCCACATCCGTGACGGAATAGGTAAACCATATTAATGCAGAATTGGTTGTTTCACGGTACCTCCTTGATAGGTGTTAATTTCTCGCTTGGAAAACTATTAAAGTCCGATGTTGTTCTTTATTTTATTTTATTTTTATTTTATTTTTATTGTGATTGTTGTAACATTTAAGTTTCTTTTACATTCTATGTATCAAATGCAGAAAGCTATTATCTTTAGATTAAACCATCACTATTCACTTGAAGTTCAAATAGTGAGGACCTTAAGTAGTTGGGGTAGTTGATTCCAAATTCTCGTCAATCTCTGTGCGAATGATATCTGGACTTACATCCATTTTACTACTTGTATGATATGTGCACTTGCAGTGTCTTAGATTAAAACCATTTTCAAATTAAGCAATATAAAGTAATTTTATCAATTATATCCAATGGGTTCCAAGTAGACAAAGATGCAAGAGAAGATTGTAAGGCTCTTGTAACTAAGTTAATTGAGAGTTTTAGTCTATAATCACAAGCAAACACTGCGAAGTTTGAAGTTTGTCATATAGTCATCTTCGAGAAAAGTTGCATTTGTCGATACAAATACTTTCCTATCTGAAGGAGTATAGAACAAACCTCCCCTTGTGCCTTGTGGATAGCCTACAAACATACACACTTCTGTGCGGGGTTCCAACTTCCCGGTCTTTCCTTTTAGCATGTGTGTATGCGAAAGTGATGTAAACTAGGTTTATGTCCATTCCACAACTCTAAGGGTGTATTTTGGATTAACTTAGATGGAACTACATTCAAAATGTAGACCACAGTTTGTAGTGAATATCCCCAAAATGGGATTGGTAATGAGGAGTAGCTCATCATTGATCTAACCATATCTAGTAACGTCCTGTTTCTCCTTTCTGCAACACCATTCTGCTGTGGTGTTCTAGGTGCTGTGAGTTGGGATAGGATTCCATGCTCTAGTAAATTATCCTTGAACTCTCTATCAAGGTATTCACCTTGTCTATCTGATCGAAGAGTTTTTTGTGATTTACCTAATTGCTTTTCAGCTTCTACCATGAATTCTTTAAACTTTCCAAAAGTCTCAGATTTCTTGTTCATTAATTAAACATAGCAGGTAATCTTTAATAATCGTCAATGAAGGTGACAAAATATTCATAACCACCTACAGCTTGGCACACTTAATTGAGCAGACGTGTCATGTACAAGTTGAAGAGGTTCTTTGGATCTCTCGCCCTTTGCTAAGAAAGGTCTCTTAGTCATTTTACCTTCTAAACAGGATTCACAAACAGGAATAATGCCAACATTTAGCTTTCTTAAAGGACCATCTTTTACTACTTAGGTTTATTTTGTCGAGTTAATGTGGCCTAACACGAGATGCTAAAGATACGTGTTATCACTGTAAGAACTTTTAGACTTTTGTTAGATTTATGATGTTCTACTTTGAATAATTAAGATTATTTAATGATCGCTCAATTGGCCTTGGCAGTACAACCCATTTTTCAAGTTTTTGCACTGACAAATATCTAAACCATTTCTTGAAATAACAATCTCATTATTAATAAAGAGAAATACTAAATAATTGTTCAACAACATAGAGCAGAAATCAAAATTTTCCTAAAACCGGGAATAAAAATACATTATTTCAAAACAAAGAATTTATTCCTAAAATTTAAACGAGGCAACTCACTTGTCTTTCTTTGAGACGACCTCCCCTTGCCAACTCTCGTGTCGCGTCCCTATCGACCAGTTCCTCGAATAACTAAGCATCTGTAAATAAGAACAAACATGTTTAGTGGCTCCTGAATCAACTATCCAGGGTGACAAATCATCTTCCACTAAGCAGGCTTCTAAAACTAGTAAAT
Source organism: Tetrastigma voinierianum (assembly GCA_016808115.1). Taxonomy (NCBI): domain Eukaryota; kingdom Viridiplantae; phylum Streptophyta; class Magnoliopsida; order Vitales; family Vitaceae; genus Tetrastigma; species Tetrastigma voinierianum. The sequence goes on from JAEQBH010002811.1 coordinate 27,653, forward strand.
CATATTTACCTTTCTTTTTGTCCTTCAATTCGGAGAGATACTTGTTACAGTTTCTCTTTCAGTGACCTTCAAACCCGCAATGGAAACACTTTCCTTTAGGCTTTTTGTCCTTGGGGTTGTTCTTCTTTCCCTTGCCTTTAGTTACTTTCTTGGGTTGTGCTCCAGACCCACCCTGTGTGTTCTTCCTCTTTTCATTCTTGCTACTAAAAGAGGAAGATGTTTTATGCTCAGTAACAATTGCTTCGCTCTCTTTGGGCCTAGTCTTACTTATGGCCTCAAAAGTCCGCAGTTCATTCAGGATCTGAGTCATGTTGTACTACAGCTTATTCATAAAATAATTAGTAGTGAACTCACGAGAAGCGGTGTGGGGACTCAAGGATAATGGCAGATGCGCTCATCAATGGTGGCCCCATGTATCTCCGCCTTGTGCATCAGGTTGATCATGTTCCCTGACTGAAACTCCTTTCGTCATCTTAGCCTTCATGTAGCTACGAGTAGCTTCATGATGACACTGGTCAGATTGTTGCCCAAACATGGCCTAGAGAGATTCCCATATCTCATATGCAGTCTCCATGTCCTCATGCTTCTTCCTAAGAACATCGTTCATGCTAAAAGCATGTAACGGCGGAGCTTTGTTGTTGTTGGAATGAATCCGACTATGTTTCGTGCGATGCGAGAAGCATTAGCGAGGGAGCTCTGAGGACATTCCTCGATGGGAGCGAACTTTTTGGTTCTCTGAAATTAGCACAATATTAATGTTTGACTTCCATTTAACGAAGTTATCACCAATCAGTTTTTCATTAGCAAGTAAAGCGATAATGGGGTTGTTTGATGACATGATTGCTGAAATTAAATAACTCAAACAATTACTATAAATGAAAATAAATATCACAAGCTTTGGAAAAATAAACGTAATGCATGAATGCAGCAAGTAAAACACATAAAACCTTATACTAATCCACGGTAAATCATTGATTCTACCAATTAATATGGGTCAGTAGGGTCCACATACCAATTTCACAAAAATCAACTTTGATTATCTCAATTAATAAGCAAAAATCAAAATATCTCATATTTTCTTTACTATTAACTACCGTGAAAATTTGGTCAAGGTATGATGAACAATTTAACCATACTTTAAGTAGTGTGTGGACCCATTGTCAGATGTTTGACGACTTAACTCAAATTGGTTGTCACATAGTGGTAGACAATCCTCAACTACATCACTCAATCCTATCTCTAAGGAAGTTGATTAGTGCCCAAAAAGTTATATTTTGAACCCTGTTTATTATAGGTTTTGAGTGCTTTTTGTGTACTAATCATTCTAATTAACCCGATTTGCACATTAAGGTCCCTACTATTCTATTGATCGCATTTCATAAGTAATTCCATAGCTTATTTAGGCTAACACAGGCTAAAATTGTCGAGTCAATTCAAACACAAAGAACCCGAGTTGAACTCATCGTTACAGATAAGATCCTAGAAGGAAAGAAGAGCAAAAAGTGAAGAAAAATGGAGCAATCGCGAACAGATCTCGTGAAGATCAAGTTTCACAGCCTAAAGATCGTTTCATCCTGTTAATCCTCATGTTGATTAGTGCTCAAAAGTGTGCATATTATTAACCCTATTTATTATAGGTTTTAAGTGCTTGTACTAATCATAATTAACCATCGGTACATTACGGTCCCTTACTATTTTAATGATTCATTTTGTGGCAATTTGCAGCTTTTATAGCTAATTATGCCAAAATTGTTGAGTCTATCCAAGCACTAAGAATTCAAGTCAACCTCAACATCGATCAAAGATCGAAGGGAAAGAAGAGTTAAAAATGTGAAGAAAACACCACTCGCAGAGCCCGTGAGGCCACTGCTCCCAGCCCAAAGATTTTTCCTCCCGTCGCCTGCTCTCGGCACGCTACACCCGGCTTGCTTTTGCTTGGTTTTTTCCACTCTAGCCTCCCCTGTAATATCTTCCGATTTTGGTTTTTTGTAACTCTCATACCGAGCACCTATAAGTTCCGGCTTTGAGCAAATCAAAGATAGACTTGAATTTTGATATGCAAGAAGCGGAGGCGCCTCGCAGCTTCCTTCTTTCTTTCCCCTTTTCCATTTTCGGTTGCCAAACACTCCCTCCAGATGACAACCTGAGGATGTGCACCGGGCCAGACCCCTTCCTCCCAAGAGGACGGCCGTCAAGGTGCTGGGAGGTAATATTTGTTCCCGCTTTTTAACGCATCGTGACGGCGGGTTGCTCAGTGTTCCCCGCTTCCCCACTTATAGGGTTGCTTAAACATGCCTTTAATGTATTTGCGCTTTTAATAATGGATACTCACCAGATCCATTGAGGCTCGCCTAGTCACGCTTCCCGCTAGCTATCGTGATTAGTTTTTGAGATGTGTTGTTTCACTCATAGGAACATTATTCTATTTAAATGCTGGCATATTTTTCTAAAAGGGAAAATCATAGGGTTTAGTTTTTAAAAGCAAAATGAAGGATCCGTTCGAAATGACTATATGTCATGCCCCCAACGCCGAGAAAAATACTCAGGATATGGCACTCAAACCTTAAGAACCAAGGGCCTAACACTTAAAGCGTTCTATTTTGCCGTTTTTTCTTGTTTTCTCGCTTCATAATGAACACCGCACACTCCCGCTTTTAATCATTAAACCCCCAAAACTGTAAATTTAATTCACCGCCATTTCACTCCAAATCATTTCAGGGACGTAAGAAAACCCATCCCTCGTAGCCGACCCCATCATCACATCGCAGTGAGTTGACTACTAGTAGAGGAATTTGTGAATATAAATTTTGTTGATTCCGGCCACCCTACCGTGGGCACGAATGGCGCCACCGCTGGCTCGTGGATGGTGCCTAATGCAAGTGACGAAGCTGTAGAACACTCAGATCCTCATCACAAGTCTTGGTGATCTCTTTAATATTTTTAAGGCCATATTTTCTAGTTTTATTTCCACCGTTAAAAAAAAAAAAAGTGCTATGGATCGCTTTCTCTGTATTTTTGTGTGCCCGATTTCAACTCCCAGATTGCATTTTTCCTGGTTTTAACGAGAGAAAATGGAAACCCCATACATGGAGAGCAAGCAATACAAATGGGGAGGGTAACCCTAGAGCTACATGACATGAGGGACTATTATAGGAACCTTCCATGGCAAAAGGTGCAACCTCTAGAGAGAAATTAAAACCATAGGTTCAGTTATGAGGAATATATAGAGACCAGCCTGGATGAGTGCACATGTCTATAATGTTCCCTCAACTTATATACTTCCCCGCTTCTCATTTTACTCAACTCCTCAAATTAGACAACAACCACTCACCCTTATCCCCTCATGAACAAGCCAGATCCTGCCTGGAGTGTAAACAAGGGATAATTTCATAGAGGAAATGGTGACTCGTCGTAGCTAATCAAGAACCGAGACAAATGATAGCCTCCCATGAACAAGGAATTTGATGGTTCCAAAGTGAAATTGATCAAAATTTGACATCCCTTCGCAGAATCCATCTCGGGTACTGGCCACAAGCTATCATCAAGAGGAAGATAACTGAAAAGGAAGTGTGCCTGAGTGACACCCACAGGAGGAGCTGTGTCTATGCAGCTGGCCAAGAAGGCCCGTGACTCTCTGACCCGTACATTGGTGTGTTAGAAAGAAAACCGCTTACGGAGAAAGGATGCAATCCTGAGTTGTTTGATCGAGGAAGCAATGGAAGAACACAAAGAGAACAATTTACCCTTGCCCCCTACTGATTCAGTCTGCATATTACCTTTACTCGCATTCACAATCCCAACTCCAAATACCTATCGCCATGCCCAGCCATCTACAACTCCATCAAGCAAGATATATATATGCTCACAGAAAACTCAGAAGCCCGCAACACCCCTGGCTCTCCCAGTGTCCAACCCATCACTGCATGTCATGCAGAACTTCAAAGAGCTAGTGGCCATTGCTCAGATTTTTGCCACCATCAAAGAAATGGCAACTATGTATCGCATGGCACGCTGGTTGTTCCTCGTGCTGGTCGCCTGGGAGCACCCCAACCCCCAAGATATTTCTAAAGCTCCCCCACTTTATGCTTTAATTTGTTTTGTTTTATTTTATCTAGATATTTTGATTTCTTAATTTTTTTCTTTTTTAGATTATTCTACTTTAGTTAATTTATGTTTTTAGATTAATTTTGACTCTTTGCAAAGCTTTTCTAATTTTTTCTTGCACCACTTTTTGCGCTATGGCAAATTTTCAAGCCTGGATTGAAAATCGCCAGCGCTGAGAAAAGTAGAGAAGCTGCATCATTAAAATTTATAATTCTAATGGGGTGCGAAAATTCTCACAGAGGCGGTATTGCATGCTCACGAAATACAATTAGCGAAATCCCGTGAGAGTAGCGAAATGAAGACATTTCATGAAAGTGCATTCCTGCTTAGTTAGTAAATGCACAATTTATACGAAACAAATGCTGCCTCCACTCATGTGACTAAATAGTGCACAAATATTTCTTTTTGTTTTATTTTTTTATTTTATTTTATATATATATATTTTTATATAAAAAAAAATATATATATATATATATATATCAAAAACCGTTTGTTTTTTTTATATATAATATTATTTTTATTTCAAAAAAATTTTTTTTTTTATTTTATTTAAGTATATATATTATTTTTAGGCTTCAAAAAAGTCTTTGCTTTTATTTTTATATATATTAAAAAAATTATTTTATTTATTTTTATATATATTATTACTAAAAAAATTTTGGCTTTAAAATTTTCAGCATAGATTATAATGGCCAAGAACTTAATAAATGCAGATTTTTAAGCTAAATTTTAGCTTGGTACTCATTAGTTAAAATGCCGTTATAACCTACGCTTTGACCTCTAATTTGTTTCGTCATAATTTTTTTTTCTTCTATCCACTGTGCTTTTGTATGCGTTTTATGTCGTTGGAAATTAGAGAGTGTAGAATCCAACATGAATTAGAAAAAGAAATTATTTTATATAAATTTTTTATATAAAGGTTTAATTTTAAAAATAACTAACTGGTCATTTCTTTTTCTCTCTCTCTTTTTCTTCCTAACTTTGCTTCTGCTCAGCTCAAAAGGGAAAGTGAATAACGTGTCGATGAAAGCTTCACAAGTCACCTCATTCAGCAATGATCACATCCATTGAGAGGTAACACTTCCTTCCACTCTTCCAATCCGAATCCCATTTCGATTACCCAGAGATGCCTGGGGTCAGAGAGTTAGCTGGCGAAAGGGCTTTTTGTATTTATTCTCGGGAAATATTTGAAAGCTCATTTTTGTGATAATATTTAGTGGCTCATGGGTCCTCTTTCTATATAAGCTGTTACTTTTCAAAATTTCGAATCTGCTGTAACCAGCTTTATGGTTTTGCCTAACTTCAAGTTGCTGAAAAATTGAAACTTTAATCCAATTTAAGATGCGGATTGGTTCCACGCCGAGTGAATGAAGTTGAACTTTGTTGATTTCACTTTTCTTTCACCTTTAGCCAATCACACCCAGAAAGGCCAATAGTTTCTATGATAGGCTGAAAATTGTGCAACCCTCTTACTTTCTTGCATAACCTACCCTGTTTCTTATTGATCACCTTTAATAGGTTAAGCACCCTGTAAGCAAATAGAAAAGAAGAAAAAAAAAGAGAAGAAGAAGAAAAAGAAAGAAAAAGAAAAGAAAAGAAAAGAAAAAGAATAAAAATTGCAACGTCATTCTTGAAACCCGAGCACCTGGTCCAGGTATATGCGGCGAAGTTTCAAGCCCTGGCGTCTCAAACCTTTCACTGTTGGGAGTCACCGATTTAGTGTTCATTACATATGGGTGGATGGTGGATTTAGCAAGTTGTAGGTGCTGGAGTCTCAAATATTCTAAGTACATGGGGTGAAAACCTGAAGAGTCGGGTTGAAAGATCCTTATGACTTGTAGATCCTTATGACTCGTGCCCCAAACCTTTAATCGTCGGGAGCCCAGATCCCCGCTACATGGACTTCAGAGGTCGATTCTCAAGATTGCACCCTACAACGTTTAAAAGAATTGTGAATAAGAGGTGGGTTCCGATCTATTTAGGTTGGTTAGCATAGGTCGTGGTAGTATCTAAAGTCGTAGAGAGTGCAAATGACAAATTTTATCACAGCTAATCAACAAAACCCTTAGATTTTGTGGTGGAAGTTTACGGTCAGCCAATAGAAGGAAGCTCTTGACACTCACCTTAGGCATTCATTCTCTTCATGATAGTTATTGACAATTCCGCTTTGATGATTCTACTTTAGGGTTAGGCATTACTCATTCACAACCTTTTGAAATATAATTTTGTGGAACATTATTTTGTTATCACAGATGCTCTTTCTTTCTTTTCTTTCTTTCATTGCTAAGGGACTAGCAATGTGTAGGTTTGGGGTGATTAGCGCCTCAAAGTACTATTTTGAACCCTATTTATTATAGGTTTTGAGTGCTTTTTGTGTACTAATCATGCTAATTAACTCGATTTGCACATTACGGTCCCTACTATTTTAATTATCGCATTTTATGGCAAATTTTGCAGTTTTTGCGATCTAATTATGCCAAAATTGTTGAGTCGATCCAAGCACGAAGAATTCAAGTCAAACTCAACATTGAAGATCAAAGATCAGAAGGAAAGAAGAGCAAAATGTGAAGAAAACACCACCGCAGAAAGCTTTCCCGCGAGCACTGCTCCTAATTTCCAGCAAAGACTGCTCCTCCCGCCGCCTGCTCAGCTTTTCACGCTACACCCTGTTTGCTTTTGCTTTTGGTTTTTTTCCATTTTACCCCTGTAATAACCTTCCGATTTTGGTTTTTTTGTAACTTCCCTTACACTGAGCATCTATATAAGTCTCAGTTTGTACAAATCAAAAGATAGACTTTGAATGGATATGCAAGAAGCGGGCGCGCTTTCCCCGCAGCCTTCCTTTCCCTTTTTCTTTCCTTTCTCTTCCATTTTCCTACGCTAAACACTCCTCCGAGGATGACAACTGCAGGATATTCTAGCTAGACCTCTCCTCCTTGAAGAGTGCACTACTGTCAAGGTGGTGTGGGAGGTAACCCACTGGCTCCCTGCTTTTAACGCATTGGCTATTTATGGTTGCTCAGGTTCCTCGCTCTCACTTAGGTTAAAATCTCTAAACATGCTCTCTTTAATGTGTATTCGCAAGCTTTTGTTCAATGGATACTTTCACTAGATCCATTGAGGCTCAGTTAGTTGTCTCCTGCTAGTTATCGTGGATTAGGGTTTTTGAGATGTGTTTTCACTGTTAGGAACATTTATTCCCATTTAAATGCTATTTTTCAAAAGGGAAAATCATAGGGTTTAGTTTTTAAAGCTAAATGAAGATCCGGTTCGGGAAATGACTATATGTCATGCTCCCCAATGCGAGGAAAAATACCCGGGGACATGTGGTTACCTTGAAACCCTAAACCAGCGGGCTCCACTCAAGGGCCCTATTTACGCTTTTTCTCGTTCGCTCACCGCTGAACACCCACACCCCTGCTTTTAACCAAACCCCAAAATCCAAAATTTAATTCACCAGCTTTGATTTCACTCAAATCATTCAGATGAAGAAAACCCATCCTCGTGTTCGACCTAGACCACTATACTCGCAAAGAGCTTGACTACTGAAGAGGGAGGAATTTAGGAATATAAATTTTGTTGATTCCGCTCACCCTACTGTGGCACGAATCACCTGTTCTCCTACATTTCACGCATTTGTTGTTTTTGCTACAATTTTTGGTTTCTTCCTATATTATCCCTTGTAATAGCTTTTGGTTTTAGTTTTTTTTGTAATTTCATATGCACTGAGCACCTATATAAGCCTCAGTCTGTACAAACTTGCAATGACTTCACTTCACGTCGGCAATACAGAGAGCGGGCGGCAGTTTCACCGCCGCTTCCTCATTTCTCCATTTTATTTCATTTTCTCTCCCTTTCTCGGCTACCAAACACTCCTTTGTGGATGACAACTCAAAGGATGGTTGGCGTAATTCTTCCTTGAAGAGGAGGGTCATTGTCAGATTCGAGGTAAACCGACCCTCTCGTTTTTAACGACGCATTTATGGGTATTTATGTTCTATTTCTTCAATCTAGGTTTAAATCTTTAAGCACGCCACTAACGTGTATTTGGCAAGCTTTTTTGGTTACAAGTGGATGCTTATCACTAGATCCACTATCCAAGAAGGTTTCCTATTAGTTATCAGATTTCTGGGTTTCGAGACATTTTCACCGTTAGTGGACATTTATGCCTAGCTTAAATACCCTATGTTTCAAAAGGGAAAATCATAGGTTTAGTTTTTAAAGCTAAATGAAGATCCTATTCGAAATGACTATAGGTCATCCTCCCCAACGCGAGGAAAAAGACACGAGGACATAAGCCAAGCTGCCTTTAAAACCCTGGGAACCAAAGGGGTCTCGACACTTCGGCGGTTCTATTTACATTTTAACTTGTTTTTATTTTCAGTTTTAAACTCCAAAACCTCACTGGTTTTACCAAACCTGAAAATCTAAATTTAATTCACCAAATTGAACCTCACTGTTAGTCATTTGTGCAAAGAAAACTCATCCCTTAGTTTGACCCTAGAATCGCTATACTGTAGTAGCTTGACTACGGCAGTAGGAGGAATTTAGGATATATATATTGTTGATTCCGAGTACACCTACTGTGGCATGAATCAAAATGCATGCCATGTCGGGATGGTGCCTTAAAGGTAAAGGAGAAGTCGCGGAAACACTTGTGATCCCCATCATAAGTTCTCGTGAATTTCTTTTATCAATTTCATCATATTTTTTTTAGTTCACTCATCTAAAATAAAATAAAATAAAATTTTCTATAGGACTGTTTTTGGTGTTGTCTTGTGTTGCCTTATTTCTACTGCAGGATTGCATGTCCAGTAGGTTTGAATTGTGACCAAATGGAAGAGGGAGAACAATACAAAGGAGTACCTTATGGAGAGAAACCCTAGAGCATACATGTCCATGAGGGATTACAAGAACCCATGCATGTACAAGAACTCCATGGAGAGAGAAATCCAACCCAAATAGGACTATGAGGGACTATAGAGACCAATGGATGAGTGCACCTGGGCTTCATAGTGTTCCCTCAACTTATGCACCTCCTGCTTCTCCACATTTTACCTCAACTCCTCAGCCACCACAACCACCACAGTTAATTTCTCCAGTTGAACAAGCAATACTGAACTTGAACAAACTAGTGGATAATTTCAAAGAGGAGAAAAGGGTAGTGACTGTCTAGGCCAATCAGGAAACTGACACAGTAGAGAGCTCCCTGAACAAGGAATTGGATGTGTTCCAAAGCGAAATTGATCAGGAATTTGACATCCTACAGCAATCCATCTCACATCAAGAGGAGGAGAATCTAGACAAAGAGTGCTCCACTGACACCACGTTGAGGAGCAATATAAATACGAGATGAAGCAATCTTCCATTGTTGGATCGAGGAGGGCAAATGAAAGGAAATGAAGGGAAGGACCCAAAAGCCTATCCATCAACCAATCCCCATAAATTTGGATCCTAATGCCACTGCCATACCTAAAAATAGTCCCCTGCTAGTGCACATATTGCCTTCCCCTGCAACACAATCCACACCCAAACACCGACCACAAAGGCCACCCAATTTGCTATGCCTGCCCTGTAAAACTTCAAAACATTAGTGGCCACTGTACAAGCCCATGCCACTACATCACAGACATTGTTAGTTGCTTATGTCAGATGGCATGTTGGATGGTTCAAAAGCTGTTCTGTATATTGAAGCACTGGACTTTTAGATATCCATTAAGTCTTAATTTTAGCCCAACAAATTAAAGGCCTAAAACTGGTTTGGGGGAGCAAATTCTCCCCCACTTTTTGCTTTGATTTTGTTGTTTTATCTTATTTTATTTTTGATTTAGTTAATTTTTCTTCTTAGATTTTTTCTAATTTTTAGTTAATCTTTGTGTCTAGCTTAATTTTCAATTTTATGCAATTTTTTCTAAAATTTGTATGTGTTTATTTTTGCAAGGTTCTAGTTAAAAAGTGGAGCAGAAGGCAAAATTGCAAAAATTTCGCAACCTGCGAAATTTCGCACTGCAATAGTGCATGTGCATTGTTTTCCCTTAATCGCTGCTATTTCGTCTTAGAAGTTATATATATATATATATATATATATATATATATATATATATATATATATATATATATATATATAATTGTCTCTCAAATATACAAAAAAAAAATAAAAAAAATTCGCATGTTTGCTAATTTTCACAACACTACTGCACCTCATTTTGTTTCGCTCATAACTTTTTCATCCGAACTCCGTTTTAGGTGTTTTTGGTACCGTTGAAAATATTAGAGAGTGTAGAATCCAAATATAGCCAGAAAGAACACTTTTGAATTATTATGAAGGTGTAATTTTCAAAATGCTCCAATTGGTCACTTTTTTACTCTTTTTTCTTCTCCTAACTTGTTTATATGAAGCCCAAATGGAGTGAATAAGGTGTCGATGGAAAGCTTGCGAAGTCTCCTGTCCAACAACAAGCACATATCATCAGGAATATTCTCCTTCTCTAACTTTCCAATCCAAGACCCATTGCAGATAATGTGACATTTGGTTGGGGGGAAAGTTAGCGAAGGAAGTGGCATTTATTTTTTTTATTATTTTTAGCAAGCCCTTTTTGTGATTTTCAATGGCTTTCTAGTTTTCCTTTTTGTGAAGCTATTATACTATACAACTTTCTTTTTCAAAAATCGCACCCATTTTTTTGTGTTTTGCTTAACCTATGGTTTGAAAAATCGTTCAACATCCAATCTCATTATTAGATTGGTGCCATGCCTAGTTGAGTAGGTGATTTTCGACCTTTTTCTTCCACCTCTAGCTAACCACACACTATGCACATTAGGTTTCAACAATAGGCTGAAAAACTGCCTACCTCCTAAACATTGTAAAACCTAATTTAGTTTTGTTGATCAATTGTGGTCAGTTAAGGACCCCATGAATAAGGCCAATTCTGTCTTCCAAAAAACAAAGAAAAGAAAAAGAAAAAAGAAAAATTAAAAGAAAGAGGAAGAGAAATAGAAAGCCGCGACGCTTTTCCTTGAAACCCGAGCACGGTCCGAGGGGTCTACAGTGAAAGCCTTTAAAGCCCGGTGCCCTAAACCAACCGGGTCGAGTCACCACCAGGTTCGCTACACGTGGACGTGGTGAAGTCGGAAGGCCAGAAGCCGGAGTTTCAAATTCATTCAGTCCGGTGAAACTCAAGAGTTGGTGGTCGAAAAGACCCTTATGACTTGACGTCCTAAGCCTTAATTGCCTGGGAGTCATCTGCATCCCTGCTATACGGACACTCCCAGTGAGGTCGCATTCCTCAAAGATTGCACTTCCTACAACACAAAAAGAGTCAGGAACAAGAGTGGGTCCTAATCTATTTAAGCTGGTTAGCATGCTAGGTTACAGCGGGAGCTTGGTCAGAGGAGGCAAAGCAGGCGCTTTATTGTCGAGGACTCCGATCAAACAAACACTTAGATTTCGTGAAGTTCCCGGTCGAGTCTTTAAGAAGGAGGCGGCTTTGATACTCAACTCGATGGGGCATTCCATTCTCTCAGATATCGCAAGCGCTTCGCTGATTCTCATCGATAGGGTAATACCATTCACAACCTTTGAATATATTTTTTTGTGAACATAATTTTGATTTTGTTTAAAGATGCCTTTCTTCTTTATTTCTTTCTCTGATTATGACTAAAGCAATGTGTAGGTCATGGTGATTAGTGCCCAAAAGTGCTATTTTGAACCCTATTTATTATAGGTTTTGAGTGTTTTTGTGTAATTAACTATTATAATTAACCCCATTTTTGGTACATTAAGGTCCCTACTATTCTATCGACGTATTTCTTTGTGGCAAAATTTGCGCTGAGCTAGCCGTGCCAAAATTGTTCAACTAATCTAAACACGAAGAACCCGAGTTGAACCTCATCAAGGTATTAATAGATCCTTTAGAAGGAAAGAATAACAAAAAGTGAAGAAAAATGGAGCATTGCGAAATTTAATCACCTCTTGATCCCTTATTAGCTAATCATTCACAAATGCTCTCTCCCTCTCTTTCAGCTCAGCTCTCAATGTCCTATCCCTTTGAGCTAGCTTCTCTCTCCATTCCTCATCCCTCTATTGGAGAACTGCTGCTAAGTTGTCTTCTTTTCTTTTAGTTTCTACAGCAAAAGTTTCATTTATCCATCTTAGTTCTTCCCAGAATTGCTCATCTATTCTCTTCACTTCATTTCCATTCTCATCTCTATTAGCAAAGAAAGTACCTGACAAGGCTACTCTTAATCTCCTCGCCTCATGCTCCCTTATTTTTGTCTGCTTATAGGCATTATTTTTCAACCTCGGGGAAGAGCACTAGTTGCTCTTAGGTAATCTTCAAACTCCCATTTCTTTTACTTGCTCTTTCTTTAGCTTCATAGGCTATCTCCTCGTAGTTACGTGGTCGCCCTCTTCTTTTTCTCGGGCTCTATCTACCTTCTCACCTTGTATTGAAGCTTTGAGGACTCTAGTAAGGGTGAGAGGAGAGGATCTTGGGCACCTCTCTTTTGTCTTGCTGAATGCTACACCCCCCTTGATGCACAGGAGTGTGATTAAGGCGAGAAGGGGAAATTCCCTAAGAAGTTGTTCTCAGGGTAGTCTAGGATGGATTGTTCCACTATTTTCCCACATTCAACCGAACCCTTTACTAAGGCATACAAAGAGGTATGGAACGGTCTGTCTCACCGCTGAGAAGTGCTTAGAAGGTGAGAACATAATTATGAAGAACCATACTCCTCACTCCAATTCTATCAAATCGCTCACTACAAAGTGGCATGGTCTTAACCTTCACATACTCCCCATACCATCATCACCCTTGACGATCTCCTATAACTTCCGGCTCTCTTGGAGTTGGTCGTACTCTTTGCATTCGCTCACCGGTCTCAGCTCCGAGAGTTGGGAGATGGCCTTTTCCCCAAAAGGGATCCACCTCCCACATAGCACGCCGGCCCTTTTCATAACCAAACTCATGTAGACCTTTACTTTAGTGGTCCATACTCCTCGGGCTTAAGGTCGACACAACTTTTCCTAGCCTCATCACTCAATCTCCTCTTTAAACGGAGACACCAGCTCCTTAAATCCCCTTTCCTCCAGAAAACTTTTCTTTGTCAGGTATTTCTGGAATGTTTCTCCTCATTTGTTGAATAAAAAGCCCTAACTCCTCCTTCCATCACCACTTCTATCTCCTCAAGAACCACTTCTATAGTTGTTTCCTGGCTCTCTTATTTTGCCCTTTCTCTCATAACTTCCTCCACTACATTCTCTATCACCTCATGTGGTTAGAGAGTCGATTCAAGCATTGCTCACTTTTGAGGTTATGAGAAGATTAGTTCAAAAAAGGTCGGGGGATTAGGTTTAAGAATGAAAATTTTTTCAAAGTGTCCCTTTTATAGGGTGATTGCCCTAACTATAATGTCATAACATTCGAGTCTTGATGTCGCGACATGGGGGCAATGTCGCGACATTAGGGAAAAACTTTCGGAACTGGTGTCGTGACATTGTTGTCAATGTTGCAACATTGAGTGGGAGTTTAGCCTTTTAAGCAAAAAATTTGTACTTGTTTTCCCCATTTTCTTTCTGCAATTCCACCATGCTTCAGGAATTTAAGTCTAGAGATGTCAAGAACCTCAATTCAAACATGAACAAGAAACTCCAAATTTCAATTCAATCAATTAAGCACATATTCATTGTATTGTAGAAATTTTCACAAAACTATTCAACAAAGGAAAATCAAGCTACTCTGTAATTTCCAAATCAGATAAATTACACTCCACTAAATTTAGTGTATGCATTATTTTTATAGAACAATAAATGGAAGTAGACTCCTTTTGTAGCAGCACTTTTCGCAGATACTTGGCTTGAGAAAGAATGCTTCCAAAACAATCCATCTCTAGTTTCAGCTTCATTGTCCTGAATCACACAATAAACTTTCAAACAATTAAAACTAAACCTCAAACACACAAAATTTAACAAAATCAAGTTAACTATGAAAAAATACAAAATTTGATTGGGTTGCCTCCCAAGACGTTGCTAAGTTTTATATCTTTAGCTAGACATTTTCTGCAAAATTCTTTCCTTTCAACAAAATTCTTCCCTCTCTTCTAAATTCGAACTATTCTTTATTGGTGTTCCTTTCAATATAATGCTTTAATCTCTGACCATTCACTTTAAACTTATTTCCGCAGTCGTGGGTTCTCGATGTCACTAATCCAAAGGGTGTATTTGCAACTACTCGTGCAAGGACCACCCATCTCGACTTCAATTTTCGGGAAACACTGAGCTTGGAATCGTATAGCAAGATTCGCTCTCCTACTTCTACCTCTTCTCCTCATAGTTTTATCATGCCATTTTTTTTGACTTATCCTCAGAGATTATGTAATTATCATAAGCTTCATTTCTCGCCTTCAGCTCATTCATTCGAGTAATCTCTTTCTTTCGCAAATGAAGTCACAATTCGCTTCTTGATGTATCTACATAACTTTATATTCAAGTTCAAGAGGTAGATGACAAGGCTTCCCAAAAACAATCTTGTATGGGGACATTCTAATAGGAGTTTTGTAAGTAGTTTTATAAGCCCACAATGCATCATCTAGCTTTATAGACCAATATTTTCTTATTGAGTTAACTATATTCTCTATATTCTTCTTATCTCCCATCAAAACTTTTTTTTAATTTGCCCATTTCGACTAAGCGGTGATAAGCCAACCTATTACATATCCTCGATTCTATATCTCGCCATGAGTTTTGCAGACACTTTGTTTGGGTAAAAATGGCTTCCTCATCACTAATGATTATCTAAAAGCAAATCTCGCCAAGATATTGAATGAACCCCACCACTATGCTGATCATTTCTAGGACAAGCTATTGCTTCCACCCATTTGGATACATAATCCATAGATAGGAGAATGTATAGATTTCCAAATGAGGATGGGAAAGGTCTCATGAAGTCTATCCAACACCAGGATTCCTTGTAGGGGCATCTCATTTCTTCTACTTATGTTGTCCATTCATTGACATTTATCACAATGTTTCACCCATTCAAAACAGTCTCTGAAGGTAGGTCAATAAAAACCTGATTGGAGAATTTTCTAAGCTGTTTTTCTCCTACAAAGTGTACTCCATATGGTGATGCATGACATTTATCAAGAATTTTTCCTTGTTCTATTTTTGGTACACATCTCCAGATAATCAAATATGCTCATCTTCTAACAGTAGGGGATCATCCCATATATAAAATATGCTATCAGTTCTCAACTTTATTTTATATTGGTAGCTAAACTTAGGTGGCATAATTCCATAGGCTAAGTAATTCACAATATCAACATACCAGGGTACTTGGACTAATAACTGAAAAAGCTGCTCATCAGGAAATTTTTCTGCTATTTCATTTCTGATTCATGCCACAATAGGGTGATTCGGAATCAACAATATTTATCTCCTAAATTTCCTATCGCTCTTTACTGCTACGTAATATAGCTAGTTTCTAGGGTCGAACACGGATGGGTTTTTTCAGACAAATGATTTACTGTTAAGCTCAAAAATGGTGAATTTAATGGATTTTCAGGTTTGGGGTAAAAACAAGTCGGGTTGTGTGCATCAAAAATAAAAATAAGAAAATGTAAAATAGAATTCTCAAGTCCTCCCACACCGGGTTTGGTGGTTCTAAGGCATCTAACAACATGTCCCTAGCATTTTTTCCTCTCATTGAGGAGGACAGATGATATAGTCATTTCTAACCTGATCTTCATTTAGCTTTTAAAACTAAACCCTATGATTTTTTGAAACATAGCATTTAAATGGGCATAAATGTCCCTAGCAAAAGGGAAATGACATCTCAAAACCCTACTCCACATAACTAGTGTGAGACAACTAACCGAGCCTTTAATGGATCTAGTGAAAGTATCCATCAACCCCAAAAAGCTTGCCAAATACACATTAAAGAGAGCATGCTTAAGAGATTTTAACCTAAGTGGTGCTATGAACGTAAAACAACCATAAATGCGGCGCAAGTCAGGAACCATGAGTTGCCCCGCACCCAGCGCGCCTGCCGCCCTCTTCAATGAGGAAGAGGTTTTATCGCCATCCTCCAAGTTGTCATCCTTGAGGGTGTTTGGCAACCAAGAAAGGGAGAGAAAACAGAGAGTGCGGAAAAAAGTGCGGAGAACTAAGCCCTAATTTTATTCACATAAAAAAAAAAATGTCTTTTCAATAATGCTACAAATGGCTTATATACCTACAACCAAGTGAAATACCACAATCCAAACGTATGATTATAACAAGGGTAGAAAGGAGAAAAACCAAAAATTGCAAAAACAATAAATGCGTGGAAATGGAGAACAGGGCCGGAGGATACGTACCGAGCTGCAGGCTACTGCTCGTAGGGAGAAGCTTTCAAGGGTGTTTTCTTCACTTTTTGCTCTTCTTCCTTTCTAGTATCTGATTCGCAAACGATGAGTTCAACTCGGTTCTTCTGTTTTGAATTTTGACTCGATAAATTGGCATAATTAGCTACAGTAAAACTAAAATTTTCCACAAAATGCTAATGTTAATATAAGAGGGACCTTAATGTGTAATTGTTAATTACACGATTAGTACACAAAAAGTACCAAAACCTATAATAAATAGGGTTTATGTCTAGCACTTTGGGGGACTAATCAACCCCCAACCTACATTACAGTCCCTTAGCAATGAAAGAAAGAAAGAAAGAGAGATCATACTAAACAAAATCAAAATTATGTTCACAAAAATATATTTCAAAAAGGTTGTGAATGAGCAATGCCTAACCCTAAGTAACAATCATCAAAGTCGTGTCCAATAACTATCATGAGAGAATGAATGCCATACAAAATTGAGTATCAAAAGATCCTTTATCTCGGTGAATCAACCAGAAACTTCCACCAAAATCTAAGTGTTTGTTTGATCAGCTCTCAACAATAAACTGCCAAACTGTACTCTCCCCTCAACATAGCTACTACCACGACCTAGCATGCTAAATCAACCAAATAGATCGGTGACCCACTTTTATTCCACAACTTTTTTGTGTTGTAGGGTGCAGGCCGTTGAGGAATCGACCTCACCAAAGTCCATGTAACGGGATCCACCCCATGACTCCCCAACCACCAAGTGCTTAGGCACCAAGTCAAGGCGATCTTTCGACCACAAATTTTTTGGATTTCAAGCACCCTACTTTGAATGATTTCGAGACTCGAGCAATCCACAACTTGCTAAACTCCACCCATCCACCCATGTAACTTAACACTAAGCCTGGGTGACTCCCAACCAAGAAAGGCTCGGGGCTCCGGCTTTAAAGGTTACCATATACCCCTGACCGTGTTTCTGGGTTTCAAGGCAAAGCATTGCAATATTTATTATTTTTTCTTCTCTTTTTCTTTCTTTTTTCTTTTTTTTTTTTTTCCAAAGACACATTGGCCTTCTTTCCACATGCTGGGTCCTAACCTATTAAAGGCGGTCAATGAAACTAGGTAGGTGGTTATGCAGGCAAAGGAGGTCACAGCAGCTTTGTCGCCCTATCATCAAAACCCAATGCCTCGGGTGTGTGGTTAGCTAAAGGTGGAAGAAAAGGTCGAAATCAACAAGAGTTCAACCAATTGTCCACTCAATTAGGCATGGGAAACCAATATAACATCAATAGAATACGTAAAGTTAAAATTTTCCAACTTGGTGTTAGGCAAACACAATAGTACTGGTTGCAAAACGGTCCAAATTTTGAAAAAGTAAGTTGTTTAGTATAATGGGATTTTATAGAAAGGGAACCCAACAAGCCACCGAACATCACAAACGGGTTGCAAATATTACAAAAGAATAATACAAAAGCCACTTCCTTCGATAATCGTCCCAACCCAAACATCTCTAAGTGTTATGTCCGAAATGGGGCTCTAGATTGAAAATTGGGTGGAAGGAAGTGTTACCTCCTTGATGAGATGTGATCATTGCTGGATAGGATACTTCACAAGCTTTCCATCGACACCTTATTAAGCCAAATAACAAGTTAGGAGAAGAAAAGAGAGGGAAAAAGTGACCGCTTGAGGATTTTGAAAATTACACATTCATAAAAATTTCAAAAGTGTTCTTTCTGGCCATATTTTGATTCTACACTCTCTAAGATTTCCAACGGTACCAAGAAAGTTTAAACTGAGACGGGATGAGAAAAGTTAGTTATTTTTAAAACAAAATCGAGGTCAAAAGTGGGGCCTATAGAGAAAATTGCTTGTTAGCGAATTTTCGCTAGCTTAGCTTAAAATTACAAAGGTGCGAAACTTTATTTATATATATATATATATATATATATATATATATATATATATATATATATATATATATATATATATATATATATATAAATATATATATATAATAAAAAATAAAAATTTTTATTATTTTTTGAAATAAAAATAATATATATATATAAAAAACAAACGTTTGTTTTTTGTTTTTTTACCTTTACCCGGTCGCCTTGTCGCTTAGTGGAGGAACATGAAATTTCTCGCTAGCTAGCGAAATTGCTTATACAGCGAAAATTCCATTTCGGGCCGACATTTGCGGCACTTATCATTGCTAAAATTCACAAAGATTAAGTAAATTTTTCCTACTCCTCCTGCTTGCCATTTCTTCATTCCAGCCTTCAAAATTTTCACTTAAACTGCAAAAATTAATGCAAGAAAAATTGCAGAAAAGTGAAAATTAATCTAAAAACAAGAATTAACTAAAAATTAGAGAAAATCTATAAAGAAAAATTAAAGAAATCAAAATAAAATACGATAAAATAAAATAAAACAAGAAAAATTAAAACAAAAGTGGGGGAGGACTGTGCTCCCCCCAAACCACTTCCTTAGGCCTTTGGAGGCTGCCGGAACTAGCGGAGCTTAGAAATGCAGGGGTTCGAGTGCTCCAAATCCGAACCGGCACCCGAACCATCCGCTATGCCATGCAATATGGGCAGCTACTTGTGTCTTCGGCGTAAGGGCAAATGTTCGAGCAACGGGCACTAACTTCCTAAAATTTCAGAGGTTAAAGTGATGGACGGCATGGAGCTTTATAGGTGCCGTGTGCTTTGAGTTTGCTATGCAAAGGGCTATGTACACCGGCAAAGGTGGGTTATAGGTGGCCCGCATTGGCAAGAGGTGTTTTGGTCAGATCAGGGTGCGTGAAGGCAGGACTCGAATCGCAGGGTGGGTAAATTCTTCAGGTTCTTCCACTACTTCCTCGGTCAACAACAGGGGGATTGCTTCCTTCTTCTCCCATAAGCAAACAGCAGCACCAATGTCTGAGGATTCAAATAACCCTTGCTGTTGACACTGCTCCTCCACCATGGTGTCAATCAAGAACACTTCCTCTGGATTCTCTTCCCCTTTTTGATCAAGCCACAAGCAAGCTTGAAATTGAACACGTGTGTCAAGCCAAATTGTCGACCCACTTCACATTGAAACCCATCTAATTTTTGTTCCAGGGGGTTCTCCACAACATGGATTTTTTGGCTCAATTGGGCATTGAATTTCTTTTGTTCTACCACAACATCACCCACTAGTTTGGTAGGTAAGGTCCGTGAATGGCCCGGCTTCAACCTGGAGAAATTATTAATTGTGATGGTCAGTGGTACGAGGAGTCGGTGGTATACCGCTGAGGCACCATGTGAGGTGCACTCATCCATTGGTCCCTATATTCCTCATGACTCACATGGGTTTGATTTTCTCACAAAGTCGCTACATCGCCATGGAAGGTTCCTTTAATCCGTCATTGACATGTATGCTCTAGGGTTTCTTTCCATTAAATATTCACTATATTGTTCACCCTCTTCCATTTGGTCATAATTCAAGTTCAGTACATGTTATGTGGGAAAATCAAGCCATCAACCTTCCTTTAGAATCCGATACCCACCGAAACGTGTGTCTCGCAAAGAATAGGCAAACACCAAACAAAGGAAAAAAAGGAAAACAAAGACAAAATTGGCAACCGTTAGAAACTAGTAAATTAAAATTGGGCAAAGAGTACTCACCAAAGGTTGCGGATGATCACAAGTGTTCCACTGCCGTCAAATGCACTTAGGCACCATCCAAGCGCGCCATTTGATTTGAAAGCACAATAGGCATTCCTAATCAACAATATTTATCTCCTAAATTTCCTCCTATTACCGTAGTCAAGCTACTGCAATATAGCTGTTCTAGGGTCGAACACAGGGATGGGTTTTCTTTGCACAAATGATTTACTGTTAAGCTCAAAAATGGTGAATTTAATTTGGATTTTTAGGTTTGGGTAAAAACAGGGGGTCGGGTTGTGCCATCAAAATAAAATAAGGAAAATGTAAATAGAACTCCTTGAAGTCTCGCCACCGGTTTGGGGGCTCAAGGCATTCAACATGTCCCCGGTATTTTTTCCTCGTTGTCAGGAGGATGACATATAGTCATTTCCCCGAACTCGATCTTCATTTAGCCTTTTAAAACTAAACCTCTATGATTTTCCTTGAAACATAGCGATTTAAATGGGCATAAATGTCCATAGCAAAGGAAAACACATCTCAAAACCCTACTCCACGATAACTAGCAAGAGATAAACTAACCGAGCCTCAATGGATCTAGTGAAAGTATCAATCAACCCAAAAAGCTTCACAACACATTAAAGAGAGCATGCTTAAGAGATTTTAACCTAAGTGAGAAGGTGAACGTGAAACAACCATAAATGCGTGCGTTAAAACGGGAACCGTGGAGTTACCCCACACCCCAGCGCAAATGGCCCTCTTCACCAGGAAGAGGTTTTAGCCGTCATCCTCCAAGTCATCCTCGGAGGGTGTTTCACAACCAAGAAAGGGAGAGAAAATGGAGAGAAAAGGGAAAACCCAGAGACCCCGAGCCCTAATTTTATTCACAAAGAAAAAAAGTCCTTTTCAACAAGGTATACAAAATGGCTTATATAGTCTTACAAACCAAGTGAAATACCATACAATCCAAACGTATGATTATAACAAGGGTAGAAGGAGAAAACCAAAAATTGTAGCAAAAACAATAAATGCGTGAAAATGTGCGAGAACAGGGGTCGATGATGCAATGCTGGGCCGAGCCGTGGTACATTGCTCGTAGGAGAAGCTTTCCTGCAGTGGTGTTTTTCTTCACTTTTTGCTCTTCTTTCCTTCTAGGATCTGATCTGCAACGATGAGTTCAACTCAGGTTCTTCGTGTTTTGAATTGACTCGATAAATTTGGCATAATTAGCTAGCAAAAACAGCAAAATTTTCCACAAAATGCGATAGTAATATAGTAGGGACCTTAATGTGTAAATTGGGTTAGTTACGATGATTAGTACACAAAAAGCACTCAAAACCTATAATAAATTGGGTTCAAAATAGCACTTTTTGGGGACTAATCAATTTCCCTTTTCATCTTTGTAGGCCTTTCTAATCTAGATAAGTGATCAACTATCAAATTGCCACTACCCTTTTTTTCTTTGATTTCTAAATCAAACTCTCGCAGTACAGCGAATACCCACATGATCGCTTTTGGCTTGGCCTCGTTTCGCTATATGATATTTAATTGCAAGATGATTAGTAATGAGCAACACGGGACCCCAATATGTAAGGTTTGAATTTTCACAAGCAAACACCATTGCCAACATCTCCTTTTACAGGTAGTAGTTCTCTTGCGGTCTCACGAAGGTTTTACCGGCATAATATATGCCCTCGAATATTCTTCATTCTTGTCCCAATCGCCTCCCATTCTAGTCATCGCATCACACATGATTTCAAACCTTGTTCTAGTCAAGCGTTGCCATGATGCAGCCGGTAACCACAATTTGGACTTAATTTCTTCAAATGCGCAGATGATTCATCAAAATCAAATTTTGCAACTTTTTCCATCAATCTGCATAATGGTCTAGAGATTTTTGAGAATTCCCTTATAAATCTCTTGTAAAACCCAGCATGTCTTAGGAAACTTCATATCCATTTAACTATTCTAGGTGGCAAGAGAGTTTTTATGACATAAACCTTGCTTTGGTCCACTTCTAATCCCAGAAATGATATTCGTGTCTCTAAGACAATACCCTATGTTACCATGAAATGAAAATTTTCCCAATTCATAGCTAAATTCTTGTCTTAGCACCTCTGAAGCACCGTTTCCAAATTTTCTAAACATTTCTCAAAACTGGATCCATATACTGAGAAGTCGTCCATGAAGATTTCATATACTAAGAAGTTTGGTCTCAAAATAGACCAAATGTTGATGAGATTAGAATATGTGTACCAAACTTACGGCATTGCCCTAAATACTATTGGTCCCGGCGGCAGCTCGAGATCTCAGTGGAACTGAGATGTTGGCTAAAAATTATAAGAAAATGTTTTTCGATGTGTTTGTAATAATGAAACTTTATTATTGGCCTAATTCTTTGCAAGTGCATAGGTCATGCAAATGTCTGATGGTTTAAATCTAGATGTCATTCGAGTTGATAAGAGATCCTAAGATCGATTACCTCATTACTCAAAAGATCCTCACTATTTGAACTCACAAATTTAAAGTTGGTTTGTTTAAACTATAGGAAGAATGACTAAATAAAACTCTATAATTATAATAAGAAAATCAAAATGAATTGGATTGGAAAGTTCATTGAGTGAAGTTAGCATTGAGAAATAGATTAATGTATAATTATCAATTTTTGCATCATTTTATAACATGGTTCAGCCATTAGTTCGAGATTTGAACTTGTCAAAGATGCAAGGTAGTACAGTGTGATTCCTCCATACACTATACATTTCACTAATTAGAGAACCATATTCTTTCTAGACACATGGGTCTAATCAGTTACTTGTAGGATATAACCCTCTTTCCTACAAGAACTAGGTATTTTCCTTTCCGGTGCTTGACACCGTGTTCCTAGAGATTAAGGTATCTTGCCCTATAGATAGGACAATGCGAGCCTTCTCCCGATCTAATTGTTTATCTCATTCTTCAAATTTGATCAAACTCTATCTCCTTGATTAGATATATGCTAACACGAGATCAAGATCATTCCATCGAAACAAAGAGAGCCTTTAATCAATTAAAGCGATACATGTTGACTAATCTCCCTTATAGTAAATTAGTGATCTATCATAGTAATCTTTCAGAGTTCATTAGTTCCAAAATATTAGTCTAGCATACCCCCAAGTAACTACTTTATACTCTCAAGAATCTCCACTTCTATGTCACTTAGAGGGACTCCTGGAAATCAGAGCAAGATCTGACCCCTTTACGAGTCTGAAACACTAATATTCTGAGCAATTGGTAGAGAGCAAACCAATTAGATAAATTCAAGATTTCTAACTCTGACATTCTTTTAAGTTGCGTAAAAAATAATAACTAACATCAATCCATTCCCAGAGGGAGCTCAGTCTTTCAAAATCGGATTACAAATAATAGTAACTAGCTGATCTGGAAAATTCACTAAAATTGCAAGCAAACTTAAACAAATGAACTCCAAAAAATTTCTAGATTCCATTGAAATTAGACAGTAGTGAAATCTAAATGTTTACAATGAACCTAGGTCGAAACTTTAGCTCAGATCACTGCTTAAATCCAAAGAAAATTACTAACTAAAATGTAAGCTAAAACTAAATTGACGAAAAAGAAATAAAATAATAATAAAAAGAATAATATACAAAGGAGACTCCAGCTACCCTGATGTTCATGGTTCAACGAAAGCTGCTCATTACTTTCAAGGAGCTTCTATTTATAGGATCATTTCTTGGGCCCTAAAAAACAATGCCAGAATCACGCACTTCAAAAAGCTCATAAATGCTGCCCTAGCTATTGATGTCATGGTGACGTCGTTAAATCAGAGTTGTCAATGTCTTGGGTCGCATCTAATGTCCAGACATTGAAAATCTGCTAGGCAGTTCTCAACTTCCAATGATAAATCCATGTCATGATGATGTCGCGACATTGAGATTCAGTGTTGTAGATTAATTCTAATGTCGCGACATTGCCTTTCTTGTGTTGCGACATTGAGTTTCTGTTGCGACGTTGAATTGATGTCGCGACACTGCTTTATAGTGTTTCATCTTGGAAGCTCAGTTTGATGTCGCGAAATTGTTGTAGTCTTTGTTTTGATGTCGACATCTAATTGATGTTCGCGACGGTGAGGTTGATGTCGCGACATGAAAACTATTGATTCCTTTGCTGTACATTTTGTCTCGATGTATTGGCTTGATGCTTATGGATTCACTTCTTGATGTCGCAACATTGCCTCTACAAGTCTAATCTTTTCAGCTGATGTTGCGACATTGAATCTTATTGCTCTAAAGTCCTCTTCCGATGTTTTAGCTGATTGCGCGACATTTATTCGGTGTCGCAACATTTGAATTGTCTCATCACCTAGGCTACTTTGATTGGATGTCGCACGACCGCATTAAGCGATATCATAACATTGGATATTTAGATTCTAGTGTCAAGCGCTTGGTTGATGCCATGGCTGCATTGATGTCGCGGCGGCGTTTTAGCGATCTTCACTAGTTGAATCCTGATTTGGTGTCGCCACGTTGTATGGAGATGTCGCGACATTTAAAAAATTCCATTATTGTCACTGCAGGCAATGTTGTAGCTATGTTGAGGCGATGTCACGACATTGGATGGTTGCTATAGTTTGACTGCTAGGGCTGCTCATGATGTTTTGACATTGCGACTTTTCCTCCCAGCACAGCGTGTCCGCGGCTATGTCGCGACATTATAATAGCGTCAAGACCTTTTCCTCATAATGTCGCGACATTGGAAATCTTTCTCTGCTCAGTGTTGATTTATGCACATTTTTATGCTGAATTCTGCTTTTGTTCCTTAAGTTCTTGCAAAACATAAATCTGAGTGAAAGCTCCATAATTTTGCATTAAACTGAACTTTTAAGCTTGAAATGTACTTGAAAACCAGGCTTAAAAACATATGAGTTTAAGACTCATTAGGAGCTCATCCTTTTATAACTAGATTGAAAATAACAATGACTAGGTGGTCAAACAAATTCATTGAAATTGAAATCAAACTGAAATCCCGAAAAATATTCAGACTCCACTTAAATTCAGACATAAACAAAACTTGATAGACAATACATGAAAAATGGGCTTAAAAATAGATGAGTTTTAAACTCATCCAAACTCCCTCAGGCAAAAGTTTTGCTTGTCCTCAAGCAAAGAAAAGATTATTTGTTTGTCCTCAAACAATAAATTTATTTTTAAGAACATTTTTCTTTGTAATCATCTTTTTAATCATATCAACAATTTGTCGATAAAATTTCAATTGTGATATCAATTCTACAACTAATCTTCAATTTGAATCACAAAATTTTTCAATTTAAATCCTTTAATAAAACAAATATTAATTCATGGCCTAGTGTGAGTGATTATAGTTCTTGACCTAGTGAGTGTGTGTTGGTCTCCCCTTTATGACCATTACTCACTATACAGAATGGTAGTCTCTTTATAGTGACTTAGGTCCCATAGGCTTATTGGTCATATCATTCTCCACTAATGTAGGCATAACATAACCCTTAGGATCAAATAAGTCTTTTAATAGCCTTGATAATACGGCTAGGGTATTTGGGTAGATAACTAGACATTTATGGTTCAAGTTTACCCAAACTGTATACATCTTCTTATCATAATTCCTTCAATTGCTCATCCTTTATTTTCTATTCAGAACTTTTTCAAAAGCACCCTCAAACTTGTTCTGGTGCATCTTTCTTCATGTTTCCCACCATGACTTTTTCTTTTTCCACTTTCTGTTTCAAATTCAATTTCTCAGTTCAGAAGCTATTTTCTTATCATTTTGTTAAAGGTTAGGAATGGTGCAATGTTTTTCCTTCTTAAGCTTTCTACTTCCCCTTAACAAGCTTTGGTCAGTAGCTCCCATACTAGTTGGCATTAGAATTGCTAAGTGTGAAACACCCTAGGACTTATTTTCAAGGGAGGAAGGTTACAGTAAAACTCCTCCTCCTTGAATCTACACATATTCCACCAACCTTAGTTTCTATTATTGCACCTCTTGTATACATCTTTTCTTAATTGCTTTTCCTTCAATATCCTTAATTTTCATCCTTCTTCACATTTCAAAATTGTACTCCCCCAAACTTGTCCTCGTGATCATTTTTACTGCACTGCAATTTTGGGTAAACTTAGGGTTCTTTACTACAAGATCAGATTTAAGGAAGGGTTAAGGTTTTTCTTTGTGGCTTTGATGATGAAAATGGCCTTTGAAACCGAACAATGTACTAAGAGTATATGCATATAAGCATATAACGAGGGTAGGCTATTAAAGGCTCAAGATTTAGGGGATAGCCTAAATCATTTCCTATTGGTTCTAATTCCTAGGATTTCTCCTTGAATAATAATAGAAGAAGTTCTAGGACCTTTTGAGACTAAACTTAAATTGAATCTAATAAGGTATTCCTAACCCAAGCATAATTAATTTTCAAGGTACTTATGACCAATGTGTTATTTTTCAGTCATTTTTATGAATTGTACTGTTCAAGCAAACTTGATTAACATTGACTTCATTTTTAGTCTTTTAGAATATATAATTTCAGCTTATTTGTCCTTGACATCACAACTTAAATTTATGTTCCTCTTTTTAAGCCCAAATTTCGTTTATAGATTTTTGTTCCTTGTTTGGTTTAAAAAAGACTGTTATGCCATTATACATTTTAGCATTTCATTTTGATTCATCCTTTCAATTCATTTCATCAACAATAATAGCACAAACAACTCAACCAATTCTCTCAATTTAATTAGACAAGCAATCACAACCTGCATTACTAAAAATTTATGCAAATATCACGAGGGTACTGCTACAAGACTTACTTGCACAAATTTCATAAAAAATACTTCTTCAATCCTTGGCAACTACGGTAAATACTTGTTGAGACCATTTTCTATACTAAACAAAACTCTTGACAAAGCTGCTAGAAGGATATTTTCTAATATTAAACGTAAGCCAAAACTTGTTGATGACAAAGCATTAGCAAATTCTTGACATAACTGCAGACTTGTTCGAGTGTAGCAACGACCTTGAAAACTTTTTTTTTGACTATGTATGTAAAGTGACTGTTTTCTGCTATTGTTTAAAATGATGCAATTAAAATTGGTTTTGGTCTAATTCACTGCAAGTTCACAGGTCATATAAGTAATAAATTGGATAAGAAGTCCCGGATATCGTACCCACGAGAGATTGATGAGAAATTCTAAAATCAACTACCCTGCTTACTCAGAAAATCACTATTTGGACCTCTAATAGTGGAAGTTACGAACTATAAATTGAATGAAAATTTTTATCTAATGTTTCTTAAAAGAAAATAAAATCTAATCTAGTAGAATCAAAGATTTCTCGGGTGAGATTTCTCGATTAACAATGATGACAGTTGGACAAGTTGGCCAATTTATATATGGAAGCGAGATAGTTAGATTACATGGTGTTCTATGTCAATGGTTTCTGTTGGGGCCCAGTTCACATCAGTTTTGGTCGGTTACGAGGATGCCATGGGGACTCAATTGCATATACTGATTTCCATTCTCAGTTATTTGGTCGATTAGAGAACTATTCAGACGCTAGAGGATATGCTCAGAGCATACGTGATAGAATTTAAAGGAAGCTGGGATACGCACTTATCTCTAATGGAGTTCGGTTACAACAACAATTATCAATCCAACATAGGCATGGCTCCATTTGAAGCATTGTATGGCCGAAAGTGTCGTACTCCAGTATGTTGTGATGAAATAGGAGAGAGGAGACTGATAGGCCCAGAGTTAGTACAAATTACCTTAGATAAGATTCAGATTGTTCAAGACAGACTCAAGATAGCCCGGGATAGACGGAAAAGTTATGCGGACAAACACTGTAGGGATATACAGTTTAAGGTGGGTGACAGAGTCTTCCTCAAAGTTTCCCCTTGGAAAGGTGTCCTCAGATTTAGAAGGCACGGAAGAGTGGGGGCCCGGATACATAGGGGCGAAGTATGAGATTGTGCGAGTGGGACGTAACACAAATTGAAGTTACCCACGAGTTATCAAGGATTCATGACACATTCCATGTGATGTTAATGAGGCCACATCCCGGATCCTTCACATGTGTTGAGTAGCCGGTGCGGCTAAAGGAGGGCACGACTTATGAGGGAAATACATGCGGATTGTAGATCATGAGGAACGTGTTGAGGAATAAGGTGATTCGCTACTTAAAGTATTGTGGAATAATCATGAGAGGGAAGCATTTACTTGGGAGCTAGAGGCTCAGATGCGTCGTCAGTATCCCTATTTATTTTCCGAATGAGGTACTTTCCTTTCCTTTGAGTTTCTTTTTTTCATTTCAAGGACGAAATGTTCTAAAGAAGGGAGGATTTGTAACGCCAGATCCTAAGAGAGATTGAGCAGTACGATGCTTAAGTAGAGATTCATTGTTAGAGAAAGGGCTTCATAATTAATTGAGTGCCATGATAGTATTTTTAAAGTTGTTTTTTAAGGATTGAAATTGTAAGGATTTTCAAATAATTGTGGCACTTGTGCAATTAAGGGAAAGTGGATTGGTGAAATGTAATTATGGAAAAAAAATAGAAATTTTCAAAAATGGTAAAATGATAATAAATTGCCATAATGGTTTAAGGAAGCCTAGAAAATTCTTTAGATCTCAGATGACAAAACGGACTGTGTCGTTAAATTCGTCTCACAAAATCTAATGACCAAGAAAAATTTCGTCGAATTCTGAGACAGTTAGAATATTTTACGATTATCTGGGTGATAAGTTACTTGAGTGAAACGGGGACGAGATTTTTACAAAATCTTGGAGATTAGAAATGAAAACTTGAGCTAAGTTTATTTAAAATAAATAAATTTTTTCAAGGTAGAAACGTACCCGAATAAGGCAATATAAGATATGTATCCATATAATAATAATAATAATAATTAAAAAAAAGATAAAATCAAAAGTTGCTTACGGACGGACAGAGAAGGGCGTGAATGGAGAAAGAGAGGAAGATTTTTATTTTTATTTTTTCTTCTGTTCGCTTCTCTTTTAGATTTATTAAAATTGGACCGTAGGTTTTCGTCGGAGCAGAAGGCAAAGTTGATCTACGCGACGAGTGTAGGGGCTACTATCTCTCGGGGAGGTCCGTTATTGTGTCGACAGCGGAAACTGTGGATATCAGTGCACGATATCACGCTCACATGTCTCTCATATATTCGAGGACCTCTTCATGTATAATTTTCTTACACATAACCATTTCTTACTAAAAATTCACAAGGTTTGATGTACAACTCTTATACACTTTTTACATACAAAAATATATTAAAATTAGATTATTCTAATATATTTTACAAATTTCTTGTCAAGGCCACAACCAGTAGTTCTTTATGCGATGATGACCTTACCTTGAAGGAGCCCAATCTTCTCATGTGCACGAAAGGGGGTCCCACGACGGGGTGAGCAAAGCCTAGTAGTGATAATCTCCTACAAGGATTACTCCCCACCTAAGTGAATATGCAGTGATCAAACACACCCACATTCAAGTAAATGTCTACATGAATGTCACATGTCATGCATGAAATGCCATCATGCCCATATCTCGAGTCACTCACCGACTCCCTCACACATGATATAACCCCATGCGTGATAAAAACCGTTATTTTTTTTTTCGGATCACATCCAATGATCATTTTGTAAAGTCATTTTCATTTATTTTTCAAATCCAAAGGCTTTTTGGATGATCCCTTATAAAATCCTTTATTTCAAAAAACAAAAGCTTTTTGTTTTATAAACCCATACCCACTGGTTTTATCCTTCAGTGCCACTTGATGTGATCAAGTGTCGTGTGTATATGCATTTTTGGGCCATGGATTTTTGGGGTCTCCTCGGGACCTAGCATCTTGAAGCCCGGCTTTCTCGGGTCTTTCATAGACGGGGGTCATGTATAACCGCAAAGTTCCAAGTTTTTCACTTGAGGGGGTGTCTATCCTTACTTAAATTACCCAACACATGGGTATTAATTTTCATGCTATGCAACCATGAGACTCAACGGACTTTGTCCCATTTACCGATCTCACCATCGACACCAAACACAGTGTTGATTGTCAACCATGCAAACTGTGGATCTCCATTGGACTTCGTGTCAGTACAAATCCCAACCATTCACTAAGGATGGTGAATGACAACGACTATGCACTCCACCCATACCATCTGATGTTCTGAGTACATATGCAATGCAATTTATGCCCTTGCGGTTCTCATGTTACATGTATGATGCACAACACATGAGCAGTTCACATACCATGGATAATTATAATTGGTACATATATTAACATCCATTTTATAACCCATGTTATTACATCATACAACTTATACGTATTAACATGTCATATTGTCACCTTTGCGTTATTCATATAAGCAATAACACACAACCGAGTCACAATCTTGGACCCATCAAGCGGGGACCTCACGACCCCTTCACGATCATGAACTAGTTTGGTTCCAATCATCCCATACAACATCAAACAACCATAAAACCTAAACTTTTTAGTTTCGGTGCAAAAACCCCAGCCCACCACGGTCTTGGGCGTAGCCAAGAGCCCGATCATAGAAATCCTCACATCCTTGATCTCAAGTTTTTGGAACTAAATTATATATGGCCTCTCGTGGCCTCCCATAGTCAGCCCATACCATACCGATACAATAGCCTCTGACATGCCATCTGCAGTAGTCATGTCAAAGCCCTGACTATTTACATCGACACAACCAAACAACCTGCACACTTGGTGCAAAACATAGGTTTTCAGTAAGGTTATGATCACCCATTGCCCTCCATAGGCATATGGCTAGAATCTTGACTCAATGGTCTTTCCATAGAGTTCAAGAACACCCAAAACGGAGTTCGGACGAAGAATTTATGACATACCGAAGTTTGAGGTCATACGTAGTCAAACCAAGCCGAGCTGACCTGACTTGGCCAAGGTGTGCTGACCTGTCCTAGCTGAGTGGCTGAGCTCACCTACTGCCCTCCACATGCACATTGCTTGAATCTTGACTCAATGGGCTTTCCATAGAGTCTAAGAACACGCGAAACGGAGTTCGGACGGAGAAGTTATGACCTTCCGAAGTTGTTGGTCATACGCAGTCCAACCCAGCCGAGCTGACCTGACTTAGCCAAGATGAGCTATGTGGTGGCCTCTGAGGCTAACCTTCTGGCCCATTCTACGAGGCTGACCTCTCAAGTCGATTAGGCCCAATTCGAGTAAAAGGACCATAACTTGGTCTACAGAGGTCCGAATTGAGAAATTCAAAAGCCTAACATCAAGTTTACTGATGTGGCTACAATTTACCAGAAGGACTCACCACCAAATTTTCTTTCTTTTCCACCCAAAAATCAGTTCTAAAGTCCGGTTAATGTGTACTACCACAATGTGGCAGCTACTCATGGTTCAAATACAGCAAACATTCCCATAGGGCAAGACAATGACCACACAACCCTTAGGGTAGAAAGTAACCGTAGGAAGACCTACCTCTTGGAGTTTGTTAAAAACTCCCCCGATTCGGTCTCTACTTGTAGCTCTCTTGTCACGGAAAGACTTTACTCTTGCTTCATTTGGAAAGCGATGGTAGATCGTGAAAATCTAGAGAAGGTGGAGCTTCTCTCTCTAACTCTTCCTCTCAAATCTGGTTTTCATTTCTCTCTCATTTCCCTTCTCTCCCAACCGGTTGGGAGAAGATAGAAGTCAAGTGAGATGTCCTCTCACTTGCCACTTGTCCAATTCTAAGTTGCTCCTTGGATTACCCTTATCACCTTATTCATCTACCTTGGATTTCCATCTAATCACATGTTGCCACATGTCTCTCATGGGTCCCACTTGAGCTCATGTTTGACTTGCTCTCCACTTTACACGTGTATCATCTTAAGCCACTCAAATGCGCCAAGTGTCCCGCACTACTCTCGGTGCCTCGAAAAGCGTGAAATTTCGACTGTCTCGGAATTCGATGAAATTCGACGTGGTAGCTAGATTTTCACGAGATGATTCCAACGGTGAAGTCTGTTTCATCATCCAAGACCTAGAAAAATTTCGGATTTTGACCGAAATTATCATTTTACCATTTTTCAGAAAATTAGAATTTTCTAGGGTCTTACAATGAGAGCTACGCATGGATACCAAAAGCTTAGCATTTCGTCAAACTCTAAGAGGTAGGTAATTTTCCTACTTGTATTATTTCTAGCCTAAAGGCTAAGTAATGACTTGAAATTTTTTAGAAGCGTGAGAAGTAGTGAAATTTAGTTCAAAATTTTGGACTAGGTTGAGAATATTAAAATTTTGGGACACTATTGAATGATTTAAGTGAATTTTGGGATGATTTTCGGACCGGTTCGTGTTGAAATTGAGTTCTATTCGAACAGTCCGGACATAATTTTCAGAAATGTTTTTGAGTGTTTCTAAACTCTATGAAAAGTCCCTTGAGTCTAGAATCTAACCATATGTCTGTCAATAGCATTTGGTACCCACATAATTTCTTAAAAAATTTAATTGTAGCACTAAGTGTGCGCATTGCGTGGTTGTGCTGACGTGTGTGGTCTAATACAACAAATAGCATAGGGTCGCTTTGAAAAAGTTGCTAAAACAGATAGTTTTTATGGGGCATTTCATGTGTAGGGGAATTTTGGTCAATTTCACCTCATATTATCGATGTCCTTATAGAATGTGACTATCCGCGTAAAGTTTTGTTATGTCGAAGTTCGTTTTGATATGGTCGCTTTAGAAGCCCTTTGTATGTTTTATGGTTAAAACGTTGAACTAAGGGCATTTTCATAATTTGTATGGATTGTTTAGGTGATTGGAGCATACGACGATAATCTAGCGTGCTTGACAATAATTGAAAGAAATTAGTAGAGAAAAAGGTGAGTACTCGAAATTGTTTTCAAAAACGGAAATGTTTAATTTACAAGATTGTAAAGTGCTTTGAAAATATAATGTAATTAGTAAAGCATTGTTTGTACCTCCCACTTGTTATACTTTTCGTGAAGAATTTCGGTTCGATTAGAAACAATGTGGCTGGTTTAGCAAAACCCACTAGATGACCGCATTTCGGCAGGTCGGATGTATCTCGGATTGTGCATGGCGGGGTTATTGGACACTATGACTAACTATATTTATGCAGTCGACGAATTGGGGTTAGATATAGTATATATTTATATAGTGAGTTGCCCTCTGCACATTCGAGGTATATAGATGGTTAGCGCTCTGACATAGTACATGGTGATGAGGTGTTGGTTCCGAGGTTCCATCACCGGGCATTTTGGTTTCGAGGTTTCGTTATGTTTATAGAGATCCCGCAGTTTTCATCAGACCATATTAGACGGTTAGTGTTCCGAGGTTCACTACTGATGCCAGGTTCCGTGGCATCACGTCTAGGGTAATTTTGAAATGGGTCATAGTGGTTGGTACTTGATTTACAGTATAGAACTTTAAGATATTCACCACCATTGAAACAGTTTTCAGTAGCA
The DNA here is from genome assembly GCA_016808115.1 of Tetrastigma voinierianum. Taxonomy (NCBI): domain Eukaryota; kingdom Viridiplantae; phylum Streptophyta; class Magnoliopsida; order Vitales; family Vitaceae; genus Tetrastigma; species Tetrastigma voinierianum. The sequence goes on from JAEQBH010002811.1 coordinate 61,244, forward strand.
GAAATAGTTTTCATAAAAGTTTTCATAAATGGTTTTCATAGCAAAAACAAAGTTTTATCATAAACAGTTTTACAACCATTTTTGTACAGATTTTCATATAGGGAGGTACATACAGCAGACAACAACATTTAGAACTTATAGTACTCACTGAGTCCATTTAGCTCATAGTTTTATGTTTTTAAATAATTTTCCAGGTCCAAGTGCCGAAGCCGAAAGACCTTTCCAGGATCCTCAGTCTTAGACGCTGTGTTGTATTTATATATAAGATAATATGTAATGTAAACATAGTAAAAGTTAAAATGTGACATTTTGGATATGTAAATATCTTTTGTAAAATATGCATGCATGGTTTTAAGAAAAACAGGTTGCGATGAATTTATGTTAGATTGATTCTTATCTTATATTTTGATGAGCTGAGAGGAGTCCTTTATGGATTGTAGTGGGATTTTTTTGGAAAATATTGTGTATTTTTTTTTTACAGGATTTCTCAGATTGGGCTCGACCACCGTATACCAAGAGGCCGCTTCGACTTTCGCGAATCTAAAGTCGATTCATAGAAAGTGAAAATTTTATAATCACGCTTTTTCAAAGACAGCTTTAGGTAGTTTTAATGGCTTAAATTTCATGGTAACTTGTCATTTGAGCGCTACCGGAGGTTACCGGGGAGTTGCTGCACCAGACTTCACAATAGGAAGGGTCCGCCATGGCTTAGTTTGGCCACAACCCATTTCTTTTAAGAAGCGTCTCTTCGGGGAACTTAAGTACATACACACATACACACTAGACATCCCTTGCATAGTGTGGGTTCCAAACCCCCTTTGCTGAATTGAAGCTTACTCTTGAGTTGTTAATCCTTCATGATAGGACACTATCATAAAGAGGATTTCCAATGGCCCCAACCATAGGAAAAGTGCAAAACACGAGAAATGAAAGAAAAGAAACAGAAAAGAAAGAGAAAAATAATGAAATAAGTGGAATGATCCAATCTGAATCCCACGCATAGTCCAAGGGGCATCTCAAATCCTAATGCCCAGAGCCAACCAAAGAGTCGTTAACTTCACTACCCACTACATGGGACAGAAGATGGATCACTTTCACAAGTAGGTTCTTCGGTTTTTTTAGTTGATTATTCGAGTGCCCGAGCGTAACTTAATACCTAATGCCCTTAACCAATTTGTGAGGAGTCATTAATGGATCCTCGTTACATGGACACTGATTAGTACCTAAATAGAGCTATTTTGAGCCCTGTTTATCGCAAATTTTAAGCACTTTTTGTGTACTAATCAACTTAAATAACCCAATTGATACATTGAGGTCCCGACTTTGCTACTAATCACATTTTATGGCTATTTTTTGTAAGCTTTGTAGGCCAAATAAGTCATTTTCTTCGAGCTGATTCAAACACGACGGACCTGACCCGAACTCGAAGATGCATGATCATTTCAGAAGACATTTGGAGCAAAAATGCATAAGAGAAGGAAGAAACTGTGGAATTTGACAAGCAGGCGGTACTCATGAAGCCAGGAAAATTCACAACACTACTCCTCGCTTAGCCGATCGCTGGTCTACCTCTTTTCGTACTGCATAAATCAGCCTGATGTAATTCTTGGTTCCTTATACATTTTAGTACTTCATAAGATCAGAAAGCACCTATATAAGCTCAGTTAAACTTGTAACATCAATCAACTTTTCAGTCCATCAATCACTCAAGAAGATTGGAGCCAAATTTTCTCTCCTCCCGCCTGTGTGATTTTCTCTTATTTTTCTTTCACTTTCTTGCATTTTCTCACCATCCAAACACCCCTTGATGATGACAAATCAAGGATGTTTGGCTAAATCTCCCTCATCCTTGAGGAGGAAGGCCACTGGGTGAAGGTTTGAAGGTAAAAACATTGTCCTCATGTTCATAACGCAAGCATTTATGGCCTTTTACGTTTCTACATCTCACATTTAGGTTTCAATCATTGTGATACCCCGAGTGGGCCGCACAAGCTTTCAAGGCTCAATGGATGCTTACTGTTAGATCCACTGATGCCCAGTTAGTTGTCATTTATGAGCTCCTACAGGTTAGAGCTAAATGAAGATCCGATTCGGGAAAAAACTATAGGTCATCCTCCCCAATGCGAGGAAAAAAGAACCCGATGACATGTCTACAGTTACCTTAGAACCCTAACCCAGTGGCCCAAGACCTCAAGGAGTTCTTTTCCTAATTTTATTTCAATTTACTTTCAATTTTCAACCATTCACCCACACTGTTTTTACACAAATCCTTAAATCCAAAGAAGAAACACCATTTTCAATCCACTTCCACTCTTATCTCACGAAGAAAACACATCCCTGTGTTCGACCCTAGAGCTACTATACTACAAAGAGTCAAGTACTAAGTAGCAGAGGAATTTTAGGATATAAATTTTCTTTGTTAATTTTGATAAACCTATCGCCAAACGAATCAAATACGCCTTTGCCGGATGGTGCCCTGAAGGAGAAAAGAGAGAGGAGCTATGAACTCGTGATCCATCACAAGTATTGGTGAATTCTCATTTATTTTTTATTTTACCATTTTTTTCCCATTTACGCTCATATTGCGGGGAATTTGGAATTCAATTGTTCATACAAATTTTCCTGTTTTTACTTAACTAACACCAACCTTCTCGTAGCCCCTTCGTTTTTTGTTGGCTAGTTTCTATTATTCAGGTGTGTTCATACAGCCTACGCAAAGGGGGACAAACACCGTGAAGCATATTGGAAAGGCTTAGTGCTCCAATTGAACAAGGGAGTGAAATCACTAGGACAAAGAAACTGTGATGGAGCCCCCACCAAGAGCAAGACAATAGGTTCAAAGGCTGCCCCCAATGCCTACAGGTCAATGAGGGATCACATACACCCACTAAGGTTGAATGCACCCTCATGCATTATACCCCCTTCTAAGGATGTGGCAGTGAGGCCTTATCTGGTGCCCCTGCTCCTAACTTTTCATGGTATGGAAAATGAAAATCCATACACACACATTCGGATTGAGAAGTTTCAGACAACTTTCAAAGAGGGTGCAACCAATATAGAGTTGCTGAAGTTGAAAGCCTTTCCTTTTACCCTCAAAGACAAAGCCAAATTTTGGATTAAGGCCAAGGACCATCAGGAACTGGGCAGAGCTACAGGCATAATTTTTGAAGAAGTTCTTCAATGCCCATAAGACCAACAATTTGAAGAGGCAAATCTACACCTTCGCAGCCAGACAAAAGAAGAGATTTTATCGCTGTTTGAAAGGTATCTTGAAACTATCAAAGGCATGCCCTCACATGGCTTTGACACGGATGCCGGTAAACCACTTTACGATGGAATGTCGTTGGTCGACTGAAGAGATACAAATTTATGACAATTACCAAAGGACTGTCTAATCCCCAAAGAATAATGCCATGAAACTTGCCGGGTTGTATTTCGCAATTTACTCATTAACACGCCTCTTAAAATTAAATAAATCTTTCTCGCTTCCGATCCAAGATCCCGCAAGTGCACATGTCGAACAAGTAATAAAAACGGATTTAAGTCCGCATATCGATCCCATGTAGATCTCGCGAATCATCAACTACCCCGACTAATCAAATTTCACACTATTCGACTTAAATGGCAATTGAAATCAACTTAGAAGCCTTAAAATATACAAGTCTAAGATATGTGAATGAATAACAAATAAGCTGAAATTTAAAAGAATAAAGAATAAGGAATAGTAATGAAAATAACTGGACATGAACCATTATCTTTTAAAGGAAACATTGAGTACACTACTATTGTGAAAAATCAATTTTTGTAGAGTACTTTATAACCTTACTTTATGAACCACAGATTTTAAACTACCAGTGGAATATGGTAAGGTAGCCAGATCTCTCCAACCACATCGTTTATCATCTAATTTTCCCCGATTCTTTCTAAGATGTGGAATTAGATAACTACTTTTAATCATGGTTTGTTTCGGATATTTTCTTTCAATACTCACTACCTGCACGTGGACTATAAACCATAGCTCCCAAGATACGGGTATGCAATGGCTTCATTTTTATCGGTTTCTCTTCCTAAATTAGAATAGTTCATCCTTTCCTCGATTAGATCTAGCTAACACTCTGGAATAGAATCAATCGTCGACCGGGAGGTGAAATCTCCTCGCTTGTTTAATTGGATAATTCATTCAACTCATCTCGATTTCAAGTAAGATGAGGATTTATCGAAATAAACTCAAAGCTCATTAGACTTCCAATATTCAGTTAATATACCCTCAGAAATCGTTTCATCACTGATTTACTCGTGTCACTGCAGGGCCTCCCTGAAATCGTAGGCGAAGCAATGCTACACCGTATAAGACACTCCGATATCGAATCAATTACGTAAAAACTCATAAACTGTGAACGCAGATTTCGCCGAAGTTCAATAGCTAATTCGAATTTATTCTCTAAAAGATAAATTTAACAAATGTAGTTTCGTCTAATAGAAGCTGGGTTTCTAAATCACTGAATTACACACAACAATGGTTATCTAATCAAAAATAAACTTATCAGATAATGAAACCGAGGTCCAAATTCCAGACCGGTTCGAACTTCAAACAACCGGGATAGTAATTAAGAAAATGAATTTTACATTCAAATTTCTTCTTTAACAAGCTAATCGCTCGCATCTAAATAAAAAAAAATATCTACCAATGCCCAACGACAAAATGAAACAAAACGAAAACAGAAAAAAAATAAGAAAAGAAGAAAAATAATAAAAATGAGCCTTAGGCTACCCGCATCTTCTTCGCTCGCGCCACTAAGAGTCATGTCTCACGCTACCACGCATTTGATGTGGTCTGGAAGTCGGGCCCCCAACTCGATGCAGAATCTTATTTGTGGATTTCCAACAATCGGGCTCCATTGTTGTTCAAGGCCGCGACCCATTTGTCTGTCGCGACTCCACTGATGTCGCAACCTCCCCTTCACGCCGCGACTTCACCGTTCTCGCGATCGGGTCGCCCGATGTCGCAACTTCCGCAACCATACGCCGCGACTTCATTCTTCCGCATTGCGGATCTTCGAGGTCGCCACTCGCTAAAGGACGTCGCGACCTTCTTTCCTTGTAATTGTTGTCGCGACAAATTTAATGACATCGCGATATTATCCTTTTGTCTGTAAGCTCTTTCGAGGTCACTAAGTTTAACTATCAGGACTCGCCTCTTCGCGATCTCGGGGTATGATGTCGCGCCAGCCTAAACGATGTCGCCAATTCTCCATTCTTTTTGTGTACCGATGTCGCGACTCACCGGAGCACGTCAGCGACCTCATTTCATCAGAATCGATGTCACACCACTAAAGGACGCCGCGACCTCCTCTTACTTCACCGGATGTCATGTAATTAATCGGATGACGTTTACCCTCTCTTTATTCAACAGATGTCACGCACTAATCGGATGACGTCAGCGTAATTTCTTTCAGCCTCCTTGAAAACTGCTGTCACAACTTCTTATCGCTGTCACAACCTCCATGTCCGAAACCTTTCACCCCGTCGCGACTGGCGGTGTCGCGACATCCCGTCCGCTCTTACTAATTCCCGGGTCGTCTGATATCGAGCTTCGCACCTGGGTTTATTCTTCATCACCGCAAGGTCGCGACATCGGTCCTTCCTTTCAAAATTAGTCATGATTTCCTTTACTGAGAAGGCTGTTCTCGTGGCCTCAGAAGCACTACCGTCGCGACCTCATGGTGGTATCACGACGCTATTAATCTCTCCGTGTGGTGTCGCGACGTCGCAATGATGTCGCGACATGAACTTCTTCATTTGACTGCTTCTTTTATTCTCAACCAAGTCATATTTTGTCTCAACTTCCTTCTCACAGTCACGCATTTCACTTATTCACTCTTCGCTCTTCTTCAAAACCAAATTTGTCGAGGTCGTGACTGAATTGCCGAAACCGCACTTCCCCGTCGCAACTCACTCCCATTTTGATTTAAATTTCGCCAAGTAGCCGATTTCTTATGATTTTGCTAAAATATGATTTCGTTGTATTTTCCTCGCAAATTGAAATTTGATTCAATTATCGCCTTCGCAAACACCATCATTCTTCTCATTATAAACTCAAAAAAATGTATTAAAAATCTCATGAGTTTTTGGACTCATCAAATGTCCCCTACCATGAAACAACTCTTAGAGACCATGTGTGGAGGGGACTTCCTGAGCAAGAATCCTGATGAAGCTATGGACTTCCTCAACTATGTGGCTGAAACCTCCAAGGGATGGGATGAGCCGAACCTAAGGGAGGTAGAGAGAAAGTATAACACAAGAAACCCTAAGGGAGGCATTTATTCACCGACGGAGATGTGAACTAAAGGCTGCTATCCACCAATCGCATGATGGAAGAACTTGGAATGAGAAACCTAAGCAGTGAGGCCACTTAGCTTAAAAGTCATCTCTTTTAGTCCATTTTCTGTTTGATTTTCATTAGAATCACACCATATACAGAATTATGAAGAAACTCACTCAATTAATACATGAAGGAAGCAAGAAAGAAGAAAAAGCAGTGAGAAAATGTGCAGAACAAGTGGACAAAAACGCAAATGAATGACGTAGCATAAATGAAAGCAACCGGCTGAGTCAGCTGACGCAGCTTGTGGGTCCGCATACCCAGCCGAAAGTCGCGACATCAAGATTGAAGAGAATTTGATGCGTGTCGCGATGTGGAACATAGTCTAGGTACCAAGGAGTGTAAATTAAAGGAATGATGTCATGAGCCAGAAGACTCGATGTCGCTGGGCACACCAAGAACAACCTGGATACAGGCAGAGACTTAACGTCAAGTCGTGGACATCAAGAGTGGTATCAACTCAAGGCTTCAACTATGGGAGGTCGATGTCACGACATCGGGGGACAATCTGCTCAAGGAAACAAGATGAGTCGAGCGTCGCGACAAGAGAACCGGTGTCGCGACATCATGACAAATCGCAGAAAGGGCGGCTGGGTGAGACCGAGCCCATGTCGCGAACATCCAGCGCGCAGATCGAACAACCATTGAAGACCAAAGGACTAGAATGGAAACGCTGACAAGGCCATGCGATGTCGCGACATCATGCTTTATCAACCTAAACCCGGCGCATAAGGTCAGGTCGCGGACAACATGAACGACCAGTTCATGTGATGCGTAACTTTAAGTCAATGTCGCTACATGATTTCAGGCTGCATAAGAGAACCGAGGAAGCAACTCGAACAAAGGATCGGGGCTCGATAATTTTAAACTACAAGAGTTACATCGATGGCGCCCAACCTAAAACCTTATGTCACGCAGCTACCCGTAAGAGTAAAGTAAGCTCTGAGGCGCATCAGCAAGAGATCCGCAGCTTCCAGTTTCACTTTTTATTTTCTTTTATTTTCTTTCTTTATTTTCTTCTCTTTTCTTTATTTTTAGAGCAGATGTTTGTTCTCAGTATTTTATGTTTTGCTATTTCGACCGAAGGTCGTTTTGTCAAGCCAATATGACTAATTTCTTTTCAACATACTGAATGCATCGTTCGTATAAATTCGAATTCATTATTTCGCCAGACCAGTAGCTATTCTTTTGATCTAAGGATGCTGCTTCGTGTGATTTTAATTTAGAACCCGCCCATCGAGAGTAAACGTTGTAGTAAGAATTGATCTTTTCCAGAAATTTGCAGATCTGTCATTTGGCTACGAATCTCTACTTCCTCGCATTATGGGTTTAATGATTTGGGATTCATACACAGACTATACCGTTAAGAATCACACATACCCGATTTATATGTCCTCCTGAGCTAATACAGTAGTACAATCCCGAGTAATGTACATTTCTTTGAATAGTATACTAACCTCGCTTATTGGGATCCTTTCGAGCTTTTGAAGTTCACTTAGATAAATCCTCTCACTCTGAAGTCAAGAACGAGTCAACTACTATCTATTTAAACAAAGGCAGATTTCACCTCACCCTGGATAGCCGAGGCCAATCCCGTGTTAGCCAAAGGGAGATCTAATCAAGGAAAGGTTGGATCATTTTAATTTATAAAAGAGTAATCTGGAAGTCAGATATCCTCGCTGACCGATAACTGGGAGCTATGCACAAACAGAAATAAGGAAGTATTGCAAAAGAAAAAATACCTGGGGCTTTAAGGAAGCCTCATAAAAGTAGCTTATCTCGTTCCTCGTGAATTCGAGAGAATCAGTAATAGATAAATCTAAATGTGGAGTGGAGATCCACGGCACTACAAAATGCCTCGACAAGATTTTGAACTGTAGACAAGAAATTTATTTCAAGAGGGAACTACGTGAATTGATCGCTCACTATGAATCTTCTCGACAGGGTATTTTTATGACAATCGCTCGCAAGATTCATTTTTTCATAGAATTTATTTCCTTGACGGTTTTATTTCGCCATTTTGAATGTTCATTTCTTTTGAACTACACTTCCTCAAATTTTCATGTTTAACTCATATCACCTTATATCCAATAGTATTAATTTCCAAGTAATGAGAATATGAAAATTCTCAGATCTCAGGATCTGGCGATCTTGATCAAGAGTCATTTTATTACTAATAATTGCACTTGTAGAATTTCTGTAATTAAAAACCAATAAATTAAATCGTTTCAATTTCTAAGAGATTTGGTTATGATGATATGATGTCAACAAGTTGATAAGACTGTCGTCGATTACACAAATTCTCGGTAATAGTGTCATAAATTTCCATGTGTATTTTGGTCACAAACAAGCATACATTTTTGTCGAACATTAGATAGTAATCCTTCGCTGATAACGTTATAATTCTCGCATGCATAATTAATGCATAAATGTGCAAACATGTTTCGTCCAATCAAGTTTTACGTGATGCGCTGTCAGATCGGCGATTAGTAATTACTATTCGTATTGGTTAAGGAAATACTAATTTCGACATTGTTAAAAAGAAAAGAACAAAATAATATTAAGCAAAGGACTTTAAATTAATCGACCTTTAACAAACCAATTGAAAATATTTTGTCGACTGACTAACCTCGTTAATGTTAGTATGTTTTGTTTTCAGAACAAAGTTTAATGATAGAAATAGACATCATTCGATTCTTGTGATACAGTAATTAGAGAAAACATCAAGTCACAGGAAGATAAAGAAGGCAGAAAACTCCACCATGGCAGAAGAAAGACAGGAACAGAATGACGAGCATAGAGAAGCAGTCAGAAGACCTCCAATCACGTAGACAACGGAAGACTTCGAGACCACCTGACCAGATGAATACTCATGATCGTGATAACCCGCAGCTGAGGCTGACACTTCAACTGGCCTGACTAATCACAATGGTTCACAAGAAGATCAGCCATTCCGCCATCCCACTGAGGACCCAAACGAACATCTGGGAAGATTTCTCATAATGGCTAATACAGTAAAGTTAAATGGGGTTAGACCAGGTTAAATCAAGACTGCTCCATTCTCTGCGGATACAAACAGCCTACATGGTACCTAATCTTTACCATACGTCTGGTCGACTGGGAGGAGTCGTATACTACGATGCAGATTCTTTTCCACTGGCCACTACTCGAGAGAAGGAGAGAGATCATAGTTTTCCAATGTGGAGAAGATGAAAGCCTCTACGCAAGCCAAAGATTCAAGCAATAAAAGATGTTCAATGCATGGGATAGACTCAAGACTCAAATGGACATTGTATCATGCCTGAAAATGATATATCAAAAGGAATCATCGATGCTTCATGTCATGAGCATTCAAACGTAAGAGTGCCGAGGAGGCAAGGATCCGATCGAGGACCGCCAATGCAATATGAAAAACTGAAGCCAAGAGAGGAAACAGAGGAAAGGGGATTCTGAACTGAAGCAAGATGACACATGAGGCCAAGTCGACGCCATTATGCATCAATGGACAAGCCGAAGAAAAGAAGACATACACTGCCCATGATGGTATGCTGGTGAGAAGATTGGCAGTACGAGGGAGCAAAGCAGATGAACAATTTATTGATGCTGGAGAGGTTAAGTATTTGGGTGAGCCAAGAAACTACCATTTCAAACCCAATACTAACTCCAACAACACATTATCATCCTGGAACAGGAACCACGAGAGAACTTCTCATACGGGTGGACGTGGCTTCACAAGTGCCCAAGGCAGCATGTAGTCCTCCTATTGTATATTATCAATACCAAGATTTCAAGAACATCAAAGAAGGAAATGAGCACAGAACGTAATACTCAAGGTCGAGGAGGGCCCTATTCAAGAAACGTATGCTGTAGTTCATGGGATAATAAGAAATTGCTGAACCCTCCATGAACAAAAGTTCGCAGAATCGGGGAGCAATTAAGACACAAGTTTCCAACACAACTAATGCTACTTAAAACCCGAGATCTGAAAGTAGGCTGCTCCCAACCCCCTCTTCCCCTCCCCTCTCCCAAGGTGTAATCGAAGCTGTGAAGAAAGATGCCTTCCTGGGCGACACCAAGAAAATCCCAAAGACTCCATGGTCATACCGAGAGCTGGAAGGAGTTAGAGATGATTTAAAGAAAAAAATGACAAAGAATAAGGAAAAGACGTTTTAAAAGGAAGAAGAACTGAGAAAAGAAGAAAGAGTGGACCGAAAGGACATCCAAGGCTCTAGACCTGCAGTGCCTTTCCCACAGCGACTGCAGAAATCAAAAATAGAAGAGCAATTTGCTAAGTTTTTAAAAACCTTCCAGAAGCTAGAGATCAGTATGCCCTTTACTGAAGTAGTGACTCAGATGCCACTCTACGCAAAATTCCTTAAAGACATTCCCGGAAAGAAGAAAGAGAAAGATCGAGAGAAGTTGGGTGGATTGTGAATCTCATCGCTACCAGAAGGTTTTTCGATAAAAAGAATCGGGCGTAAGATGAAAAAGATCCGTGAAGCTTCCACATACCCTTGCATAATGTAAGAGTCAAATCCGTAAAAGCTCGTGACTCAAGAGCTAAGATCAACTCGATGCCCTTTCTTGCCAAGCCAAACAATTAAGTTTGGGAGTTACTTTCACCACCATTACTTCAAACAAGGAAGATATCAGTAGTAAACCATGAGTCTTGGAAGACAGGCTGTAACTGTTGAAAATTTGTTTTTCCAAGTGATTTCATAATTCTAGATATGGAGGAAGATTCAAGTACCTTCTGGGAAGACCATTCTTAGCTAATGAGCTGCTCAACAAGTATGTAAAAGAGTTCTACTGAGGGCTGAGAAGAAGTCGGGCCAAGCCAACTTGATCCAGTAAGTATGCACATGACATAGACAGAGAAAATTTCAATGGGCTGATGAAATCTATAACCTCAACCTCGATGTCAGATATGATTAATGATCAAATTTTTATCAATGAAAAAGAGATGAATTTCAAGATATCGAAGATGATTACTCGATTATTCATACAACTAAGCCATTCTATGTGAAACCGTGATGAGTATGACGGAAGAGATGAACACAGTGAATAATGTAAAAGAGAAAATTCAAATAAGAAACCAAATGAAGGGTTTGTGGTTGGAAGAACTGCCAAGTCATTTGAAGTATGTTTACTTAGGAACCACCCTTAGAAAAACCAAGATTATCTCTCGCTAGACTGAAAATGAGGAGGAACAAAGAATTATCAAGTAGACTAAGAAACATAAAGAGCTCCATAGCTGTCCATCAAGAATCAAGGGCGATCACCATCTATTTGATGCACAAAATTCTCGCCGAAAGAACTATGTCAATCAGAACATCAAAGGAGACTGAATCCCGTAATGAAGGAAGTAGTCACAAGAGGTACTCAAATTGCTAAATGTTGGTTTCATCTATGCAATCTCGTATAAATTTCGTATCCACCATGGTTCCAAAGAAGGGTGATTTGACTGCGGATTCGCATGAGAAAATGAATTGATCTCCAACAAGAACAAAGGATGTGATGGAGGGTATGTATTGATTACGTAGCTGAATGCGAAGAACCAGAAAAGATCATTTCCCTCGCTTTCATCGACGCGATGTCGATTGTGCCAGCAGACACTTCACTTTGTTTTCCGGATGGGCACTCGGGATACAACTCGATCGCAATCACCGAGACTGGGAGAGAATCATTCACATGCCCCCATGGTACCTTTCTTCGTAAGGATGCCATTCTGGCCAGTGACAATGCCCAAACATTCCGCAGGTGTGTATACGTCTATTCTCGACGGCTGGAAGAAGTGATGGAAATTTTATGGATGATTTCACCGTATGGATCCACCATCAATGCTTAAACAATCCGAACAGATTTCAAAGATGCGCACAAAACATAGCATTGAATCGGGAAATGCCATTAGCGATCAAGGTATTGTTCTCGCATAAAATTTACAGACTGCTGCAGAACAACTAAGGTATCCATTATTTCAAAACTCTTGCACAACCTACCACAAGATAGTGCTGAGTAAGCAGTTTCTAGCATGTCGGATTTTACAGAGATTCATCAAAGAAATTTTCTAAAAACAGCTGACCACTATGCAGACATCGGAAAACATACGAGGTTCACTTTGATGACTTTTGCAAGGATGCTTTTGAAGAAATCAAAATCGTATCGTATTAAGCACCTATACACAAAGACCACAATGGAATCAGGATTTGAAATAATGTATACAGATTTAAGTGTTGGGAGCCGTATTGGGTAAAAGAGAAAGAGAATATTCAAAATATATATTATATAAACCTCAATGAAGCTAACACAAGAGAACCACTGACAACCGAAAAAGAGATGCTAGCTATAGTATTTGTCATGAGTGCCTAGCAGACGAGGGATCCCATGTGGTGATTCACACTGATCATGCAAAGAATCAAATACTGATGTCAAAAGGAAGCTGCCAAGATTGATAGTGGTACTGGTCAAGCCATATATTTTGATTTGGAATCAGATAAAGGATGTGACAATGTGGATACCGGGTCACTTGTCAAGAGTAGAAAGGCTAATGTAAGAGGAGGAGAAGATAATATTAATGTGAGAATTTCCCGTGATGAGCAATCAAGAAGGTTTCCCTGTCGCCTTCATGGTATGCCGACATTAGAACTATTTAAACAGGAGTAGTTCCTTCGAATTCACTTCCCAACAGTAAGAGGAAACTTAATCGATGTTATGCATTATATTCGGGATGATCCGCTTATTTAAAAGAGGTTGATGAGAAGAAAATGTGTGCTTAAATGAACAGGAAAATTGGGATGAAATGCTACGCATCACTTTACGGGGCACTTTTTCAGAGAGAAAGAACGCCATAAAATACTTCAACTGATTTAGCCTCACGCTCGTAGAGATCAGATCAACGGGTCAAGTTATGTGACGTATGCCGTAAGATTGGAAATATCGCGAAGCAGTAAATGAAATGCCCCTGGTGAAGTATTATGGCGGTGCAATTATTTGGATGTATGGGGATGATTTTACTGGATCATTCTACTGAATATTGGGGAATTTGCAAGTACCGCTAGCGCCGACACGCTTTCCAAATGGGTAGAGGCGCGGGTTTGTTTTAGAAATGATGCTAATACGCTATGAACTTCTTGCAAAGAATATTTCGAGCGCATTCGAACACCCAGACTATCATTACTGACAAAGCCATTTTGCAAACAAGATATTTGCAAAACTCATGAGCGTATGGGATCAAACATGTAATGAGTTCAGCGTATCATCCCTGCACCAATGGACGCGTTAAGTTTCCAAATAGATTAAAAGAATACTCTAGTATGCAAAGAGTCCAAATTGTGGAAGGATTGATCTTCCAAACTTGATGATGCACTCGGCCACAGACTGCATAAGACTCACTGATGTCCCATACGTAATTCAGGCCTCCAAAACCATGTCACTCACTGAATTAGGAATACAAGTGCAATGTGGGCCATCAAGAAGTCAACTGATTTCAAAATCAAGTAGCCAAGAGAGATTGCTAAATCGGTCTAATTGAAGAATCTGAGGAACAGTTTGTGATAACGCTACCATCTGGCAAGGATAAGACAAAGAATGGCATGATCAAAGGATCCTAAGAAAGGAGCCCAGAGCAGGGAAAAAGGTTCCTACATTGCTGAATTCTGGGATCGTTTACTTTGAAAGTTAAATCCAACAAAGTGGACCATACATGTGGTGTCTAAGCAACACATTTGATGCTGACATTAATGGCGGTGTACTTGAGGAAGTGATCTAGCAAATGACAAAGACTTGCTAATCTATTTGGGTTAGTGAGAGGAAGGAATGAAAGAGTCACCAGGATTCTAAAAAGAGCAAAGGAATACAACAACATCCAAACAAGGACTCAAACTGAGCAATAGAATGGAGGCAAACTTATAGGAAATCAATTTTAATTTTCTATATGAATTTTAAGAATTGTTGGATTTATTATAATTAACATGTGAATTTATTCTAGCCTGATGTAATCTATTCACAAGATATTGTGTCAAGGTGACAAAAATGCAAGGAAAGAGGGAAGAGCAATCATCAGATATAACTTTCAGAACTCATGGAGGAATACAAGAGTATGGGAAGCATATATTTTTTTCCGGTATAAATTATGTGGAAAGTGAATTTAGTACATGTATGAAATTGTCAGAAATCGATTCATTTGATGTTGAAGAGTCGAATATCTATAATTGAAAGACTCTGCATGAAAGATATCGAAGCTTATGTCCGAAGTCGCTACAAGAGAGTCCTTTAAAAGAGAAGTCAAGCCGCGACATCATAACACATAGAGGACATATATGCTTTCACAACCAAGGATGGTCATCAAGAAGGGACAGAAACGCTCACAATTAGGAATGTTGCCACTGAAATTTTTATGGTCATTCTGGCCGACAAACATTCTCATAAGGTGGCATTAAAGTCGCGACATGTGAGGATAAACAGAAATAACCACGAACTATAACCTCATTAATTGCAACTGGAGTACTTTTTCCAATTCTTTCACCTTCATTCCAGAACTGCTCATTCTCTTCTCCCCTCTCATTTTAAACCCTCGAAAAACCCTAGATCTCGCTAAAATCGTCTAAATTTTCCTTCGTCTCAAAATGGCCAAACCATCAAACTCAATCCCCAACCAAGAAGACTCCTATGAGAAAGACATGCAATCGTGCTAAGAGACCCCACAGGAATGTGTAATGAAAGAACACCTCACAAGATCGTAGGGCCACAGCTCTCGGTGAAAGCACTCCAAAGCGGGGCAAGAAAAGCAGCGTAATAGAACATCAAGATTTTCAGGTCGAGGAAGCCTACTCAACCGGGAGGAAACACCATGCCGCAGCGGGGTTTGTAGCGTAAAGACGATTCAAGAACCCCACGCCTCAACGAAATGATAAAGAAAAGAGGTCAGAAACCCTCCACAAGACATCAAAGAGCAGGTGATGCAAGAGAGTAAGGGAGTTCTACCAAATTCCCATAGGAGAAATACAACATCAGATATCGCCGAGAGGGTGCCATATGGGAGTACGTGCCATTAACCGTTTATGAATGGTGACATAAGCGTGGGTCAAAATTCAAAAGTCTGAACCCGCATTTAAAGAAGATTAAAAACTCACCGACTGGGAAGGCTCAACTGAGGCAGAGAAAGGAGACCAAAACCCCGACTGTGGAAGCCCACCTGAGAGGCTAAGGTATGGTTCTATTTCCTAGCCTCGCTTTCTGGGTTCCAAACTTAAACTCGGAGCACGTGAGGGAACAGGAGAAGGCCATGCTATACGCCATATTCCTCGAAGGGATATAAGATCAATATAGGACAATAATAGAAAATTCGATAATGAGGTACCACGAAGGAAACAAAAGAGATGATCCCACCATTGAATGATAGTTACAATTGGTGGTTTGAAGGCTTCGAGGAGATGTGAATCGGGAAGCAGTAAGAAGAAGTTCCACGACATCACCACTCTTATTAATGTGATGGAAAAGGACTAACAGAAACCAGAAAGTGGGTGCCGATTAAAAACAGAGTAAAGAAGTTATGAAATCGTAAGAGAAGAATAGTGGAATACGTGTCCCTCCCGGATGTTAATACTTCATTTGCACACGCAGGCGGTGATGAAGAAGCCCAAGATTTCTCTTCCCTTAGCTACTCTTCCTCCCATGCAAGGTAGAAGATTCAAGAGTGAGAAAGTTCCCAGAGAACACAAGAGAATCAGACACCATGGAATGCTTCTTCCAGGTAAACAAGATGGAGGCAAGGGAAAGGAGTGAGGTCAGAACAAGAATCAGTGAGAAGTCTGTGGTGAAAGAACCAAAAAGAAGAGATCAAGAATGGAAAGAAGAACCGGCAGAGAAGAGAAGAGCGTTCAAGCCGAAAGGTAAAAGTGTGAATAGACCTGGGAAGCAAAGCTGAAAATGAAGGAAGAACAGATGAAAGAGTAACAAGAAAGAAGGAGAAAACTTCAGAAAGGAAGGAACAAGGATAATAGATCTAACAAAGCCAATTAGCCACGAGGCATTCTACAACAATCAAGTTAACAGAGACAATCACTGGGAATACCAAGGAAAGGGATGCCAGAAGAAAGGCATAAAGAGAACATCAATGGATTTCAATTTTTCTTTTTACATGTCCTCGTAAAAGATTTTGAGACAAAGATGGAAGGAGAGACAAGGTGTTGGATGAAAACAGTATTTGGGGAGGAAGATGTGGCTAGAAAATCGGGACTGACCAACAACAACCTATCAAAATTTTCGGGAAGTCACATTAAATGGAGAAAACATGAATACACTGAACGAGACAAGGATGAACTGAACAAAAAGGTGATCCTTCGAATGAATTGGCACAAGGAATATGCACCGACAAAGAGAAAGCCAAGGAAAGAGGAGGAATAAGGAAGATTCCGCATCTGAAATTTCAATAATCGACACTTTCGACCGATCCCCGC
Organism: Tetrastigma voinierianum; assembly: GCA_016808115.1. Taxonomy (NCBI): domain Eukaryota; kingdom Viridiplantae; phylum Streptophyta; class Magnoliopsida; order Vitales; family Vitaceae; genus Tetrastigma; species Tetrastigma voinierianum. The sequence goes on from JAEQBH010002811.1 coordinate 78,083, forward strand.
ATCTATACCGCAAATGAAAAGAAAAAAATAAGACTATCCATTCACTTTCAATCACTCCTTTCTATACCGTAGTTCCCGGAAACCATACTAATAGAATAAATACGAGAAATTTAAACTAAATTGTTGTACGATAAGTGGAATTTGTTCGATCTCCAGATCAGGTTGCTTGCGGATTGAACAGATTGTGAAAATAAAGTAGAAATTAGTTCCGTAATAAAACCATTGCGATATGATGAACCTAATCGAATGAAGCAGCTTAGATTAGAATGAAATAAATGTAGAATAGCATAGTTAAATAATAAATGATGGAAACACAAGAAAAAATTACTTATATCTAATTGATAAGTCCGTAATCGAGGAAGGTAATATAATAGAAGAACGTAAAATATATTTTAGTTTCAGGGTATGAAATAATGTATCATGAACCTCGTTGAATACCACTAATTTAATGACTACGGCAAAAATAAGTCAACACTCCTATGGTTAATACAATCGCTCAAACCAAATAGAACGCAGATTATCAATGAGGTTAAAGTCCTAGTGATACTAACAAGAGATGATGCATGCCATTCTTCGATAGTTTCCTCGAGCTATTCTAGCTATCCCTACTATATGTCGATGCATATACCTTAGTTCCATAAATCAACCAACAAGCTTATTTTTCAAAAATAACCAATGGAAACCCCAACCCATTCTAAGAAATCAATTCTCCAGTAAAGAACCTATGATTACCCAGGAATCCAAGGAGGAAGTAAGAAATGAAGTTTGGGGGAGTATAGATTTTTGAGGAACTCAAAAAGGGAATGAAAAGAAAAAGACAGAGAGTAGAAAATGCAATAAAAAAGGAAGTTTATAGATAACAGATCTTTGTGGCCTAAACTCGAACAATTAAGTTCTTGGGGGTGTTTCAACACTAGCACTTAATAATTATCCAGATGGGGAGCTACCAACCCAAAGTTCGCTAAGAGTGTTAGAAGTCACAAAAGTTAAAACATTAAAATTATCCTTAAATGGTGACAACAAAGAAAAATTTCATGAAATTACAAGTGTGGCAATAAAGTATACGGCTTCAACTGGGGCAGGTCAAAGAGATGTCCCAAACATGAAGCCGAGGGGAGTTATTTAGAGAAACTATACATAAAGGGCGTAAGAGAGAGAAAAGGGTCGCAATTTTTAACTCAAAATTCCTTCCATCCTACCCATTACCTGGGTCAACAATATAAGCCCAAAAGACGATTGATCTTAGTGCTAATCACCCACACAAGGAGATCAATATGAAAAACAAACTTATGGAATTTGGAAATATGGAAACAATCAAATCTCGTAAAGGGACTTTAGGGAGTTAATTAATTCCAAGAGAAAATGAGAAAGGAAAATAATCTATTATTCAACAGACCTAATGATTATGTGTTTGTAAACAATTTCAAGCTTAGTTGTGATATCATTAAAAGTAGAAATCAACTAACCGACTTGAAGTTAGATATGAATGATGCATACATTGTATTTTTCAATTAAATTGAATACTAATCGGGCAGATCAAGGTCAGAAACAAAACGTAAAATGTCCTTTTGTTTAAGGACAAACAAATTTTTTTTTATTGAGACAAGCAAAATTTTGTGCTCAGGGAAGCTTGATGAGCTTAAAGTCATCTCTTTAGTCCATTTTTCTGCTTGATTTTCAAATAGAATTGAATAATTAGTTATACGTAATTATGAAGAAACTCACCACAATTGGTCATTAGCGTATTGGGCAAGAGTTAAGAAAAAGTGAGGGAAATGCAAATAAGGGACAAAACGCAACGAATGACGTAGTTAGAAATGAGCAATCGTTTAGTCGCTGGATGAGCCAGGCTCCATAGCCCAGCTTCTAAAGTCGCGACATCAGTGAAGATTGAAGAGACTCACGCAGTCGCGACAGGGAACATAATGGCAGGGCTGAAGAAGGAGCGTAAATTAGTGAAATATAATGCTGGCATAAGAAGATCGATGTCGCTATTACCAAGAACAATCAGGATACAAAGTAGATTCTAATGCTGAAGTCGCGATATCAAGAGGAGATCAACTGGCGGCTTTTAACGGCGAGGTCGATGTCACGACATCGGGACACCCGTCATGAACAAGAGCTGAGCCGGAAGGTCGACAAGAGAACCGAGGTCGCAAGATCGTGACAAACTGTGAGAAAGGGGCGCAGAGACCGAGCCCATGTTATGATAACATCCTCGATGTCGCGACATCGTGAACAAACTATCAAGACCGTAAAGCGACTAGAATGGATGTCGCGACAAGGCCATGATACGCGACATCACAAGCGATCATCAACCTAAACCCGCAAGGGCATAAGGTCGGTGTCGCGGACAACACGAACGACCGGGCCATGACGCGCAGAACTTTGTCAATGTCGCGACATTCTTCACATAGTCGCGACAAGAGAACCAGGAAGCAAACTACAGACTGTTGGGCCCGGATACCTAAAATCCACAAAGAAGCCATCGATTAGGCCCAACCTAAAACTTATAAATAATGCTAGCCTACCGTAAGAGTAAAGTAAGCTCTGAGGCGCATCAAAGGAGATCCGGGTGTTTCTAGTTTACTTTTATTTTCTTTTATTTTCTTTTCTTTTCTTTCTTTTCTGCTTTAGAGCAGATGTTTGTCTTGTATTTTTATGTTTTCGCTATTCTTTTGAATCAATGTTATCGCTTTGGTTGTCGAATACGCTAATTCAATTTCTTTTCAACATTACCTCGAATGCATCGGGGTCTTCTGCATTAAATTTCTGGACTGATTACTCAGCTTCAATTGCGCTATTCTTTTGATCTAAGGATGTTGTTTCGCAGATTCAATTTAGGAACCCGCCTATCGAGTAAACGCTAGTAAGAATCACCTTCCCGTAGAAATTGCAGCATCTTTGTTTCATTTTTGCCACATCATTGATATATATTTAATAGATTAATTCAAGACGTACTATACCTCAAGAATCAAGGTCATTACTCGATCATGAGGTCCTCTGAAAGTGATTACTGTGAATACAATCCCTTGAGAATGTACCAAGGTATACTAACCCGCTATTAGGATCCGAGCTTGTAAGTTCACTAGATAAACTTTCTTCACTCAAGTCAAGAACGAGTGTCAATCACTTATCTATTTAAACAAGCAGAGATTTCACCAGACTTATAGTGAGGCCAATCCCAAGACAGAGATTCAATCAAGAAAGGTTGATCTATTTTACCCCGAGGAAGAGTAATTCTGAGTCAGACTATCCTCGTTTAATCAATCTGAGCTGGTGTACAAAATTACAAATGGTGCAAGTATTGCAAAGAAAAATACCCAGCTTAAGGAAGTTCTTAGTTAAAAGTAGTTACTGCTCCGAATCGAGAGAATCGTGAAGAAGGAGATAACTAAATGTAGAGAGTGGAGAGATCCACTCATGATTACAAATGCCTCGGGATGATTTGAAACTAGATAACAAGAAATTTTATTCTTCAAGAGGGAACTATCGAACGACACTCATCATGAACTGTTTTCTTTGATGTGGGGTCTTTTTATGATAACTGCTCAAGATTATTTCTTTTTATAGGAATATTTCCTTGATTTGTTTTATTTCGCCTATTCAATGTCTATTTCTTTAACTAGTTAATTTCCAAATTTTCATGTCGAACTCATATCAATTTATGGTCCAAATAGTATTATAATTTTCAAGTAGTCGTGGTAGTTGATGAAAAATTCTTGAGACTTCAGGATCGACATCTGACTTATGTCCATTTTATTACTTCGCCAAACTCAGGCACTTCAGCAGTAATTTCCCTCGCATTCAAAACCAATAAATTAAATTCGCCTACCTTAAGAGATTTCCGTTATGATGATATGATGCCACAATGATGGCATCAAGGCTCGGGATTAGTTAATAGTCCCTGCAATAGTGTCATAAATTTGCATATATATTTTTGGTCACGCTAAGTTTTATGGCGTATTTTGCTGGGAATTAGATAGTAATCCTTCGCAGATAACGCGAAATTCTATGGTGCTAATTAATGCATAAATGTGCAAACATGTTTTGGTCCAATCGCAGGTATCACGGCAAGGATCGGTGATATCGGCGCCTTCGTACACCATGTTTCAATTGTCAATTCACTACCATCATGGGAACATTGTCCACTTTCCCCCGCAAGGGATTCGATGGTTGAAAATGCAGCCGTTGTGGGCCAAAATAAAGCACCAACTCCGATGCCCGCATGGCAACACCTATAATCCTTAAACCTGAAGAACCACTCATAACTTTCTCTTGGCATGAACTCCTAAGATATGTTCCTGAGGGCACATCTGAGTGAACAATACGGTCCACCTCTCAAGAAGAAGAAGAGCCACCAACCCCATCACCTCGAAAGAGATCACATGACTCTGGAAAGGTATGGGAATTTTGTAGATATTAAAACTATTAATGCTCGCTGAATCAAAGATCAGAAAATGTAGAAAGCCTATGACAGAACATACCACAAAAGCCTAAATAAAAATTGATACCCCAAGAATGATCTACTTCAACATCGACTAATTAGCAACAGTGCAGAGAAAGGGAGATTCCCTTCCCAACACGCTTGTCCAAGGGAGTGCATGAACTAAGCTATGCTGAGTCTGCATAAAATCGATGAACTCCGTGCCATTATCACCTTGAGGAGTGGTATAAATTGAGCAAATAAGGCTCAAACATGAAAGACTAGAGAACAAGAGGAAGTAGAGCCAGAACACATATTCATTAAAGATGATTCAATGAAGGAAAGCATGCCTCTTCCATTTCCCCAAGCACTGAGAGGAAAAAAGAAATCCTCTAAGCAAGAAGGCATCCTGGAAGTGCTAAGGCCAGTAAAGGTGAACATCCCACTACTTGACATGGTTAAACAAAGTTCAACTGAAAGCAAATTTTTAAAGGACCTCGTGTATAACAAAGAGCAAGTCGGCATTTAACAGCGTCTTCCGATCACCGTCGCCATCATCCAAAACTGAGAATATAAAGATCCAAGATCCTCACTATCTTCAACACGATCGGCGGAACTGACAGACAGCGCATCACCGATCGAAACATCGCCACCCATCACGGCATCAACGGCGCAGCAGTTTCGGAGGTCAGTTCGGTCAATATCGTTCCGATCCCACGGATCACCGCCAGCGCCGGCCAGCGATATTGAGACGTCTTGGGTGAATAGAGCGGGCCTCGTCACCGGATTTCGCGTGTTCTTTGGCAGTTATCCGTTCGGCGCACACCAATCTGGCGGCCCATCGCGTCGGAGCTTTATTTTGCCACATCAACGCTATAATCAATCCGCGAATGGCCATAACCATCTCCCAACACGATATCGGAGCTCCGCCATTCTTCGCCCATGGGCTGTTATAGCCAGTGACGAGGGAGCGTAAAATCGTAAGAAGTCCGCCCGAGCGGTAATGTGTGAAGGAAAGCACAAGTGCTCAAAAATTGCAAGAAGAATTAACAAAGAACTAAGAAGCAGCACAATGACTAACCCATTTGCCTTCACCCTCCATCATCCCACCAAGACTACCTCACAGAGAGCAGGATGTTTAACACCAAGGAGTAGAAGCTAACTCCAATCGCAAACAGTTCATTATCGCAAGCAAGGAGGAGTTTCTCCCTCCTGTGACCTTTCCAAGAAATCTTGTGTACACAGGGAGTGGTTCCCGCAGAACTGAAAACCCTCAAAATTTTATCATTTTTGCTTTATATTATATCAAGTTTAAACTAGATTTTCTATTAATATCCTTTTAATTTTCAAATTTTGTAAATTCCATTTCGTTTTTCTATCTCAGCTTACAATTTTGCTCTTATTGTCAGAGGTGTTCCAATGTCAAGCAAAGAAAATTTTGCCTGAGAATTTCCTAGGTTGGGTTAATGCACCTGTAGGCTCTGAAGCTATAAATTTTCGAATCTGCGAAATTTCATAGTGGTGCTTAAAATTCTCATAGTGCAAAAATTCATAAACAAGTGGCATATTTGTTCATCGTCATCCTGCTTCGTCGCAACTCTTCTCGCTTCACACTCCCGTAATAAATTTTTATTTTTTTAACTATCCACCACGGCCAAAGAATGACATTAATTATCCATGTCTTCCCCACCACCCCAATCCCTATATAAACCCCCTATTCCCTTCATTTTCATTTCACCTTTCACCTCCCGCTTCAAACTCCCTTATCCTCTCAAATTTGTCTGAAGCCCGATAATGGCGAAGGCTCAAATATTCTCACCCGCCGCGGTGCCTAGTTTTACTCCCGATTGCATCAAAAAGTGCTATTTTGAGTCCTATTTAAGATAGGTTTTGAGTGCTTTTTGTGTACTAATCATATTAATTAAGCCGATTGATATGTACAGGTCCGTTTAGTACTACTGATTTTGTTTCGAGGTTGTTTTTGGTAGTTTTGCTGGTTTGCGAACCTAGCCATCATTTGCAAGTCGTTTCTCAGACGTGCTGATTTTATGCCAAGTTCGTATGAATTCTCGGCGATTTCATCAAGCCGAGATGAAGAAATGTCAAGTGGAACTGAAGAAATGGAGGCTAAACTGATGCAGGTGGCAATACAGGAGTGTAGGATTTTCGCTATGGCATAGAGAAAATTTCAAATCCACATAAAGCGAAATTAATCCTAAGTGAAATTTTCTATGGTTATATTTTATAGATAACGAAAAATTGGCTATCATAGCAAAATTGCCATCATAGCTAAAATTACTGCAGATAGCAAACATTTCTTATGTTCGCATTTCGCTATGATAGCGAAATTTATTTATAGAGAAATTTCGCCATGATAATAAATATAATACTATGGTTAGCTAAATATCATTTCTCATTTTGACCAAACGACTCGCTTTTGTATAATTCCCCATTTCATTCCCCAATGTAATCACATATATTTTTGGTATTTTTGGTATTTCCCATCTCTCAGATGTATATAAGCCACCTTATACTTTTGTAACCTAACTTTTGATTCATCAGAATCCACGCAGCTTCATTTTAAAGCTACGCTTTTCTCTTCTCTCTCTTTCTTTCTTCTCATTTTTCAAGCTCGCACTTCTTGAGGATGACAACTCAAAGGATGTTTGGCTAAGCCTCAAAACCTTGAAGAGGAGGGTTGTTAGGTTGGTTAATGGTGGTCAAGTGTGTGTTCCTCCTGTTCTAAATGAAGCAGTAATACAGATTTATGTGTTTCAAACTTTCAAACTAGGTTTTAATGTTATTTAATGTATTTCCTTTGGTCAATACTTGCATGATTCAAAAAAGTTCGGGGCAGTATTTAATAGTATATTAATCGACATCCACTAGATGTCAGCTTATTGTGCTAAATGAAAAGTAGGTTAAATGCTCGTTTTCAACCGTAGAAACATCAATGCTTCTAGTAAATGCTATGGTTCAACTAGGAATGCTTTTAAGGGTTGGTTTTTAAAGCTAAACAAAGATCCCATTTTACAATGACTATATGTCATCACTCTAACACAAGCAGAAATAACCCGAGGACACCTTTGCAACCTCATTCTATCAGGTTAAGTGACTCAAGCTCTCGAGGTCTCCCTTTCACACCTTATTTTAAATTGTTTCAGTTAGCCTAGTGACAACAACACCCACAATTTTCTATGCAAATCCTAAAATCCAAAAGAAAGCCTCACCATTTTGAATCATGATACGAATCATTAGTGGGATGAAAACCCCGTCCAGTGTTCGAACAGCCCAGGCCTTCCTCTTCTCTTTTAAAGCTTGACTACGATGGGAGAAAAATTAGGAATCTAAATTTGTTGATTCGGATCACCCCTGCGTGCGATCAATAGGGTCTCACTACCACATCATCAGCAGGTGGTATGATGCAGGAAGGTGCACTCACTCTAGGAGGGTGTATGTGGTCCCTCATTGACTTATATGCTGTGATTCGTGCCACAATAGAGTGATCCGGAATCAACAAAAATTTTATCCTATATTCCTCCCTCTTTGCTTGAGTAGTCAAGCTGCTAACATTCTCTTGATCTAGGAATCTAAAGGATAGTTTTTCTTCATACAAATGATTTGAGTGGTCAAAATGGTGAATTAAGACGGATTTTTAAGGTTTTAATTAAACTTGATGGAGTTGAGGTGGTTTCTGTGAAAAGAAATAAAATAAAATGTAAAATAGAACTCCTTGAAGTTTTGGGCCACTGGTTTAGGGTTTTAAGGCAACTAACATGTCCTCGGGTCTTTTTCCTCGCATTAGGGGAGCATGACCTTATAGTCATTTCCCAGTGGATCTTCATTTACCTTTAAAACCTAAACCTAAAATTATTTCTTCTAATGTATAACATTTGTACCCTTAATGTTTCAAAGCAGGTTAACACCATCCAACGGATTTAACCTCGGGGAGCTCACCAAGCCAGTAACTAATTGGGCATCGGTGGATGCAACGATGGCATCCGAACGCTGAAGCTTGCTGATGTGTACTCGAGGGTACATCATAGTGATTCAGACCTAAAGCGTGAGATCTGAAGCGTTAAAAAGATAACAAATCTTTGCGTGAAAACTTGGACAATGTCTTTACCTTCAAACATTCACACAGTGGCCTCCTCATAAAAGGAGGAAGAGGTGCAGCAAGCATCCTACGAGTTGTCATCCTCGGGAGGAGTGTTTTAATGTAGAAAGGAGAGAAAGAGGAGAGAGAGGAAAGGCGCGGAACAAAAGGCTGCGTGTCTCAGAAAGATTAAAAGTTAAGTTTACACACACACAAAAGTTGTAGGGGCTTATATAGTCAACCCAAAGTGTGAAAATACAAAATGCCTAAAATATGAGAATTATAAAGAATGAAATGGTAATTTGAAATCAAAGCGATAGTCTGTTGAATCAAAAACACCAAAAACACAAAGTGAGTAATTTCATTTATGCGACCAATTTAAGCTATTATCTGTGAAAGAATTCCTTTATCTACTGTAGAATTCACTAGCTAAGCGAAATTTTGTGAGATAGAAATTGAGAATTTTAAGCTGGGAGCGATCAATTTCGCTAGCTAGTGAAGTTTTACGGCTAGGATTGCGAAAATTTTAATCCTAGCGAAAATCACTGGATTGTTCACCTTTTACTGTTTGCTCTTTGCGCATCGCTACGCACCCCTTTTTATTTAAATGCTTTTGCCTTCAATTCTTCACTGAATCTTGACATTTCATCGCCTCATCTCGGTGAAATCATCGAGGATTCGCATTAGACACCAATAGGAAGCCCAGACTACTTCTTTTGAAGTTCCCCGGATGCAAAAACTATCAAACAATCTCGAAAACAATCGAAGCACTAAGTGGTTGGCCACACACTTTGACAATTGACTTAATTCATATGATTAGTGCGCAAAAAACACTCAAAACCTATCTTAAGCCGGAGCTCAGAAATAAATCTTTTTGGGCTAATCCCACCTCCCCAAGCAAACATTCTGAATCCATGCTTGATATACTAAAAACAAACAAAGAAAAAGGTATGCATGTTGTGCTTTTACAAAAAGTGTATATTGTTCAATCTTTAGTAAGAAAAATTTAGACCTCGTATGAAAATCGTCATGAGAGAACAATTGCCATATAAGAACAAGTTTAGAGACTGACACTGAGTTCAGAGGAAATTCACACTAGAACTACCAAAGATCAATTGTTCCTAAAATTGTGCCAGTTTGAGCCAATAAGTTGCAAAGCTATTCCCTCCCCCCAACCTAGCTACAGCCATGGCCTTAAACTATTGACCAACCTAAATAGGACTAGCTACACTTTATTTCTTTCTTTGATTGTATTATAGGGTGCAATGCTAAAAACTCGACTTCACCAAAGTCGTGTAGCAGGTGCCGATGACTCTGACAATTAAGGTTTTAGGGCATCAAGCACAAGGATGTTGACCCAAGGCTCTAAGGGGCTTCGCCAGAACTTCGAATGACTTCGAGGGGTGCGCACCTCTGACTCACTAAATCTGCATCCTGGTGTGTGAGCCTTAAGTCGATGACTCCCGATAAAGTCTCAGGTTTTGGGACATGTATCGGGCTTTAAAGGCTTTCGCCATATACCCCTCGGACCGTGTTCGGGTTTTAAGGCACAGCGTCACGGCTTTTATTCATCTTTTTCTTCTTTTTTTTTTTTCATTTGGGGACTTCATTGATTATTTCATACATGGAGTAACACAAACCTATTGTATGGGTGGGCTCCCTACGACAAATTTAAAGTAGGCTTTGCATAGTGGAAAGAGGTATAAAGCTTCTCAACCTATTGGCACAATTTGGTGTGCGATTATTGTGAATTAGCTGAGAATCTTGAGGTTGACTATGCTGGAACCCAGATTGACGAAACTAAATCATGCATGCGGGAATTTGTTCTAACATTAAGGTAACATACGGGGCTTCAATTTTTCAAACTAAAGGCAAGAGTAGAAACTGAAAATATAGGCACACACAAAAGCCTCATGTTTGGCAAACTCATTGTTTCTGCCAGAAGCCTTCTGAGACAATAATAAACTAAATTAAAAATATGAACATTATTTCTAACACCCAAATATTACTGAATGGGAATGAAAGCTAGAAAGTGGGTGGTAAAGCACCTCTGATGAGTGGGTGGAGAAGGATCATCTGACTGGGCGAAATTTAGAATCTCTTTGTGGGTAAGTAGTTTGATCTTGTATCTCTTAACACAAAGAAAACAAGCCACTCAACTAATTACCATAAATTTTTTTAAAATGAGACTTGGCAGAGACTAAACAGAGGAATTAAATTAAAGCGAGATGGGACTTATGGGAATGCTAAGGTCGGGTGCTCTCAAGCAGAACCAACCACTATACCATGGTATGTGCAGTTGCCATCTTGTTTGAGGTAATGACAAAATTCTGTACAATGGCCACTAATCTCTTGAATTTTTTCAGCATGGGCAGTGATGGAGTGGCCTTTGGAGATGGTGTTTTGGGTGTGGATTGTGTTGCAGGTGAAGGTAGAATATACACTTGGTCCTTTGGAGGGGCTACAATGATGGGCATTTAGTGGCTTGGGCGTGCGAGTGGGGTTCGGTTTCAGGGATGATGGTTGAAGAGGTAAGCTTTTGTGGCTCTTTCCTGCTTCTATCTACCTTACTCCTCAGTTATAAGGCGCTAAATCTGTTCTTCTTTGCCGAGCCCAGCTGCCCCCGGTGTGGGGCATCCTGCAGTTCTCGGGCTTCTCACGATTCACTTTCAGTTCCTCTGGTTCACGATTGAACACTGCTCCCAGTGTTTACAGGTCTGCTCAGTGCTCGAACAGCCATACGTGATCAGTGCGGGGCGAGCTTTTTAAGGTCTGAACACGCAGGTTGTTCAATTTAAACTCCATTTCACTTTGAAGTCCATCAGTCTATCTTATTCGGGAGCTCTCAAGTGTCAATTTCTTTATTAGCTTGGACATTAAACGCACCCTTTATCTCTATGAAATTATCCATGTTGTTGAGTTCGGGTTCAAACACTTGTTATGGGAAAGTCAGCTGTGGTGTGGCTGTGTTGAGGAGTTGAGGTAAAATGTGGAGGCACCTTAAGAGGTGCACTCATCTAATAGTCTCATTAGTCCCTCATGGATCTAGGTGTGGGTTTGGATTTCTCTCAGGGTTCTTGAACACTTAGGTTCTTAGTCCCTCAATTTATCTGTACTCTACTTTAGGGGTTGCTTTCATTGGATATTTCTAACACATTGGCACCCTGTTTATTGATCTTAGATCTGACCGCCCCAGACATTCTGATCCTGCTGAAGTAGAAATAAGGCAGCACCAACTTGATCTGTGAGAAAATTGTTTTTTTTGAAATAATTGAAATAAAACTAGAAAAAATGACAGTAGTAATTAAAAGGGGAAATTCATAGACTTATGATAAGGGATCTATAGTGTTCCTGGCCCAGTCAAATGCACTAAGGCACCATCCGACAGTGCTCCATTTGATTAAGTGCCCGCGATAGAAGGGTGATGTCTGAGATAACAAAATTTTATCCTATTTCACTCCTACTGCCTTAATTAAAAACTCTCCCGTAGTATGAGTCTAAGTCAGACTGAGGATGGGTTTCTTCGATGCAAATGGTTGGTAGTAAAAATGGTGAATGAGTATTCTGGTTAAGTTTTTTGGAGTATAGGTTGGTGGTTTACAAGGCGAAAGAAATAAATAAAATGTAAATAGAACTCCTTGAAGTTTTTGGGCTGCCTTTGGTTTAGGGTTTTAAAGGCGACTAATAACATGTCCTCCCGGGTCTTTCCTCGCATTGGGGACATGACATACAGTCTTCCCAGAGACCGGATCTTCATTTACCTTTAAAGCCTAAACCCCAAATTATTTCTTCTAATGTATAGCATTTATTACACCCTTAATGTTTCAAAGCAGTGACTTTAATCTTTGGGATCTAACAGGAAGCTGTAAATGACGACTAATTAGGCGCTTCGTTGGATCTAGCGTAAGCATCCATTGAACGTTGAAAGCTTGCAATCTTTGGCCATGCGGGTATCTAAGTGGATTCAGAGCTAAAGCGTGAGATACATAACGATAAAGAGAACAAATGCTTGCGTGAAAAACATGAGGGCCGGTGTCTTTACCTTGAGCAACATTCACTAGTGGCCCTCCTGCTTCCAAGGAGAATAGGTCCTAGCCAAGCATCCTCCCGAGTTATGTCCTACTCGAAGTGTTGTTGACTTGAGGAGAGGAGAGGAGAGAAAGCTGATAAAAAGGCTGCACAGTGTCTTGAAAGATTAAAAGTTAGGGTTACAAAGTTGTAGGGGCTTATACTAAGATCAGCCCAAAGTGTGAAAATACAAAAGTAATGCCTAAAATGTGAAATTACATAGATGAAAAATAAAACAATTTTCAAAAGCGTAGGTGGTTTAGAATAAAAAACATCAAAAACACGGGTAGAAGCGATTTAAGCTGTCTCAAGACCAGATTTAAGCTTATCTTAATGAAATTTGGCCCAACCTAAGCGAAATTTTCCACTGTGAATAAGCGAGAGTGGAGGTACCATTTAGGAACGGTCAATTTTGCTAATTTAGCGAAATTTAAGCTTCTTTGAGATTACCATATAGTGAAAATTTAAGCTGGGATTGAAAATTTAAACTGGGATCATTTAAGCTATGATTGTAGTACTGCAGCGATCTACTTGAAAATCCACAGGATTGTTCTCTGCTTCTCTGTTTGCTCTTTGCATCTTCACCACTTATTTTATTCATCACTTTGCCTTGATTCTTGGCTGCGTCTTGACACTTTCATCCACCTCATTCAGGTGACGTCATAGAGTTCTTGCATTCTATTTCAAACAGACTTCAAGCTATCTTGAGTTCGAATGCAAACTATCAAAACAATCTAAAAACAATCGGAAGCACTAAGTGGACATGCACGGCATGATTGGCAATTCAATATATGATTAGTGCGCAAAAAGCACTCAAAACTTATCTTAAATAGGGCTCAAAATAGCACTTTTTAGGCACTAATCATGCTGTAGGATTCGTTAGGGCTCCTTGCTGACTTTGCTATTCTTCAGGTAGAGGATCCACTTGCTCACTTTGTGTACATTGACTTCACAACATTGTTCAATTGATGTACTAACTCTTTGCAATCTGATATACCTCTATCTGGTGATGGATGCATAAACACTGTGACACAAAGACAAGCGAAAGCGTTAACAGGCTTGCCAAAAGATCGGTATTAATTTGAAAAATAAAATGATTATCATAAGCTTTGAAGTCTAAACGATGAAATTCAAAAGGTTTGAAAGGTCACCAATGCGTAATGAGATTCAGTACTCATCAACTCATCATCATGGTTTGTGACTTTGCCTCTCTGACAACGGCGCCACATTTTGATTCGTGCCGTGGGTTCGGTCAGCCAAAAATTATACCTAAATTCTTCTATTTAAAATGCAATAAAACTTCACTGAAACATAGTGGCTCACAGGATGGAACAACTGGGATGGAGTTTTGATCGCTACAAATGATGAACAGGGCTTGTTTGGATTTTGGTTAACACTTCAAAAGTGTGAGTTCTGGCTTATTAAGCTCTCTTGGCCGAAGATGGTCCAAAAATACAATGTGAAAGGAAGATTTTACTGTAGTTTTGATACCTAGTTTGGTATGATAGGGTTGAAAAGGTGTCCTGCCGGGTTATTTCTGTACCATTAGATGAATGACCTATAGTCATTTCAAAACCGGGATCCTTTGTTTAACAGAAACTGACATGGCCTTTCATCTTTTAACCATGGCATTTATGGAGGCGGCTAGCGACCTCTCTTTGTGTGAAATCTAGCATAATTTAACCTACCCCAGATGGTTCCATAAATGACCTTTAATGGATGTCAGTGTATCTAACATTAAGAATACACTGAATCCCCAAAGCTTATAAGTATTGGCCAGAAGAAAGTACATCAGAATGGTGGCACTGAAACCCTAGTTTGAAAGTTTGAAACATAAATACCTGATGGCCTTATTGGCAGAGAGGATACTACAAACCTCATCAACCAACCTAAACCCTCCTCTTCCAAGGTTTGAGGCTTTAGCCCGAAACATCCTTTGAGTTGTCATCCTCAAAGGGGAGTGTGTTTGGTTCTTAGAAGAAAGTGAGAGAAAAAAGAGAGAAGAGAAAATGAGATCAAAATGAGGGCCATGTGGAAAAATGCCTGAGATGTGTGTGTATCGTTAGGTTACAGTTATTCATAAGATGTGGCTAATATAGCCTTATAAAAGGTGAAATACCAATCTATCCCCGAATAGTATCATTCTGAGTGGCGAGGTAGAGATGGAAAAAACAAAAAACGGGGATGTTTGTACACAAAAACACGAAGCAGAACATTTCGCTATAGGTGAAAATTTCGCTATGTAGAAAAATTTCAACCGCAGAATTTAAAGCTATTATTCGCGAAAATTTAAGCTATTATTAAAAATTAGCTATGTGGTAAAGTCGCTAGCATAGCGAAAATTGTTGCTCTGTGGCGAAATTTCCATATAGCGAAAATTTCGCTCTTAACGAATTTCCCCATTCTCCTTGCATCACGCATTCGACTGTATCCAGTTTGTTTTATCTTCAATTTCTTCATTCTCGGATTTATGTAATCGAATATAAATCATTCAAACTTGGTGTAAATCAGCTCAACTTCGATATGGTAGGATAGATTTATAAAACCTGCAAAAACTACCACAAACAGCCTCGAAATACAATCATTAGTACCAAAGGGACCTACACGTGTCAATTGGCTTAATTAATATGACTAGTGCACAAAAAGTACTTAGAACCTATCTTAAATGGGGTTCAGGCATCTTTTTTGGAGTGCGATCGATTTAAAGCTAAATAAAGATGCAGTTAGGGGAAGCCAAGCTATATGTGATGCTCCCCGACGAGGAAAAGACCGGGACATGTCGATTAACTTGCCAGAACCCCTAAGCTGGTGGCGAGACTTCAAGGAATTCTCTGTAACTTTTACTTGAGTTATTTCGATTTTCAACCATTCTACACCCACATTGTTTTTCTGTGTATAAAATTCAAGAAAACACCATTTTCAATACATTGCAACTCTTTCTCTAAAGAAAACCCATCCTTGTGTTCGACCACACAGAGCCCTTTATCTGCGATGGCTTTAACTCGTCATTAGTAGGAATCTAGGATATAAATTTTGTTGATTAGACACCTACTTGGCAACGAATCACATATGTGCGAATGGGCGGGTGAAGGTGGTCTATACGGTCTTCTGCGACAATCTCAAATTGAAAATAGCACGAATAACCATCAACTTGATAGAAGGGTGGCCAGAAAATCCTTTGACGGTGGTCATGTGAAGGGTAGAGAAGTGATCCTTTCTTGTCACCTCCTTCAAATCTTCTGTAGTCAATACACACCTCAACACAAAAATGACCGGGCGGTGGGCGGTGACATCTCCTCTCCCTTTTCAGTATATACGGTGGTTACCCTTGATTTCTTAGGCCTGACACGGGTTAGACTCACCCAGTGCTGTGGATATGGGGTAAATAATGCCGACATAGCGACTTTAAGACTTATGTTCAAACTAGCTTCTGCCTTCAAGGATTTAGTCTCCTACATGGGCATGCAGTTTTGCTTCTCTCAAGTAGTGGTAGGAGTGCAAGCCCGATGGGCGCAATACCCTTTAGATCGGTGATTTTCCATGATAACATAACTGTTACTAAAGTAAGGATATCTAAGCAACTATTTTCTATGAAGCCCGAGCAAGGAGGATATATGACCGGGTGGACCTTCTCCACATTCTTCTAAGTAGACATATTTCAATTCCATAGGTAAGGGTTTAAGGTCCAGATTTTGTGGTTCACTAGTTCCTTCTCGATCGGTAAAGGAAGAAATTTCTTGCTTTTTCTCCGGGCACTTTTTGCCTGATATTCATGTCTTGAGCTTCCTGCTACTCTTCGGAGACCGATCAACTAATTCCTGGAGTTAACATCACATTTGCCACGAACAACCCGCTCTTTCCGAGGTTGTATAAGATTGTCACCGGACCTCTTCTTGGACATCTTCCACCAGGTTATAGCTGCTTTTTCATAAATGTGGAAGATCATTATGGTTCTAAGTCGTGTTTAGAATGTGAGTTGCATAACCGAATTTCGTGATTGATAATAGCATTAAGTAGCCAAAAATGAATCTCCGGATGATGGAATTTTGCATAGTTAGCCACATTCTGATTGAATTACGTATCAAGTACAACAAAATCTACTGGATAGTAAAATTTGTCCACCTGTATTAGAACATCTTCCACTGTCCCCTTTGGTATCTTTATGGATCTATCTGCGAGAACTGATGTGATGGAAGTGAGCTGATTCCACAGCTTGGTACCTTGTACATGAATAAGGAACGGGTTTACACCTTTGTTTACCCTAGGTCAATGAGTGCTTTTCTACACAAGTGCCTCCAATATTAACCGAGATGGTAGGACAACACGGATCTTCGTACTTCATTAGAGTTTTACACTAGATGATAGCAATGACTTGTTCAGTCAGGAAGGCCTTCTTGTCAACATTCAGCCCTCTCTTCAATATGCATAAGTTCTTTAAAAATTTGGCATAAGTGGGGACTTGTTTAATCATATCAAGCAAAGGGATGTTTACTTTCACTTTCCTTAGTACTTCTAGTATTTGAGCTTGGTTGATGGCCTTTTTCTTAGCTTTCAGTGCTTGCGAAAATGGTGGAGATGTGCTGTTTTTCGCTGCAGGCTCTTTAGTCACCACCTCATCTTGTTCAGCCTCTTTAACCTCCCGGTTTTCTTCTACTGGTTCTAGTACTGGTTGTTTAAGCTCTTTACCACTTCTCAATGTGATAATTGCTTTAATTTCATCCATCCTAGGATGTGGCTTACTAGAAGAGCTCACTTCATGAACTCCCCTAGGATTCGGTTGTGTCTAAGATGGAAACTTTCCCTTCTCCTGCACCTGCTGTTGGTTGGTTAACCTTGAGATTGAATACTACAGGTTATCATATTTTATGGAGATCTTAGTCTGCAGGTTATCCATCTTTTTGTTGAGGGTGCTTTCCATTGTGTCGTTTCTCACGATTAGCACAGGCGTTCATTTTATACAATTTCCTCTCTAAATTGCTACCTACCTTTCAGGTTATGATAGCTTGTTCAACTGGGGATGAGGATGGTGGTGACTATGGTTGAGATGAGGAGCCCACCTTACTTCTTCTTTGCACGGGGAGGGGCATATATGAGTAGAGCTTTGGCTTCAGGAAGGATGGATGGTTATTCAATTGGGTTATCGAGTCTTTGCCATATGTAGCATTGGTGTTCGGTGGCTTATGCTTGACCAGTGACGTAGCATGTTCGGCCCGTCATATCCCTTACTAAAGGAACAGTTGGGCAGTGCTCTCCTTCGTGCTTAGTGGATTGACAAGTGAAACAAGGATGGCTAGGCATATATGCCTCGATCACATTTCGCACCTCATGGTGATTTCGCATTTCAGGTCCTCAAGTCTTCTAGTCGAGGTGGATGGCTTTGCAGCCGTCTCCGTGTCTCATTGATTGAATACATGCCTCCCCTTAAATTTGATGTAGGTCTCATCCTCTTTACCTCTCTGAGGTTGGTTCAATATGCTTTGAATGTCTCGGCCACATAGTTCAGTCAATGGCTGGATGTTTGCTGTGAAGTCCCTTACGCACATAGTCTCAATAAGTTGCTTCATAGTAAGGGACATTCCATTTTAAAGTGATTAAGTAGCATCCAGTATCAAAGCCATGGTGAGGGGCGGACAACGATGATCTCTAGGTACCTTTCAGCCTTTGGTAGAATTTCTCACTTTCAAGAAATTTGTGAAGGTGTAAATTTCTTGAATGTGTGGTTTATGCGTGCTGAAGAATTTCTTCAAAAATTCTGCCTGCATATCTCCCCAATTCCTTATAGTTCTCAGCCTCAAAGAGTTGAGCCAAATCTTGGCCTAGTCTTTCAGGGTTAAGGGGAAGGCTTTCAATTTTAGCAATTCCATATTAGTTTATGCCATATAAGAAAAATCATTTAAACTCCTAAAACTCCGGGATGCTATATTATACTGGTTTCATTTCCTTTATGGAAAGTTGGGAGCAGGGGCACCAGATAAGGCCTAACATTCGCATCCTTAGTAAGAGGTACAATACATGAGGGTGCACTCACTCTGCTGGATGATTATCATATGATCCCTCATTATTCTATAGCATCATTTGAGTTCCTTTGAACCCCCTGACCCAGGCTCTTGTTCCTCGAATTGGGGATCTATCTGATCGTGTTCGGGAATTTCCGGTCGCAACCATTCAAGTGGAGCACTGATCCTTTCCAATATGCCTGTAGTGTTCCTGTCCCAATGGTGCATAAGTTGTTAGGCAAGCTACACAGAAAGACAACCAAAAAGAAAGCAGGGCTACCAGAAAGGTTAAGGTTAGCTATAAAAAAATAATGAAAATTCTATGTAAGGACAGTATAAAAATTAAATCTACCCAGTACCAAAATGTTAGGGGAGATTAAAGTAAGGACAAAAAGGAATTAGAATTCACCAACACTTGTGAGGAGGATCACAAGTTTAATAACTTCTCACCTGCTCTAAGGCACCATCCCCGACTACGACGCCATTTGATTAGGTACCCTGATAGGAATTATCTTGTGGATCAATAATATTTAACTGGAGCTACTCTTCGTGTAGCAAAGCTACTTTACTTGATATAGTGAACTTTAAATTCGAACTGGGGGGATGGGTTTTCTTAGGTACAAAATGATTTACGATTGATGTAAAATGGTGATTTCACTTTAGTTTGAGGTTTTTGTAAAGCAGTGTGATTGTTAGTTTGAAAACTACAAATGAAATGAATAAAATGTAAAAAAAGACTAGCAGAGTCTCGGGTCCAGCAGGCTTAAGTTGAAACTTTTGATCTGGGTCCTTTCCTCGCGTTAGGAGGATATTTCTCGTCATTTCCCCAACGAAGTCTCAAAATCCCAGCTAGCTGAACCACAAAAGTATTTCTCTTAAGATACAACATTTATTGATCATTAATGTCTCAAAGCTGTAAAAACTAATTCTTTGACCTAACACACCGAGGCTAATCGTAGGCTAAGAGGCTTAAGTGGATCTAGCGATGGCATCCATGCTCTTAAAGCTTGCCAAATCTTGTGATTAGGGTGCGTGAAAAGTTTAAGCCCTAAAGGCGAGATCTGAGAGACATAAATGGCTGATAGCCCACACATTGAAAACAAAGATAACAAAATTTAACTCAAGGAAGCCTTGGCTGATAGCCTTCTCTTCAAGGATGAGAGATTTAGCCAAGCATCCCTTTAGTTGTCATCCTCGAGGAGTGTTTGGTGGTGAGAAAGTGAAGGAAAGGAAAATCGGAGAAGAAGAAAAGAAGAGGGAAAGGTAGGCTTTTAGCGTAATTTATTGCATAAAATTAGTCACTTATACGAAGCTTGGTAGAACTTATATAGTGCTCAAAGTCAGAAATTACAAAATGTCTAAACTATGATAAAAGGAGCGGTTTAGGAAAAGGAAAAAGGTGGTGAAATGGAAGTAAAAAATGAGGCGAGACGGGTTGCGAGATTTCGCAACTTGAGGGATGAGGTTGTGAGTGTGACCACACGAGACATGCGGTGAGCCATTTTCTTCGGTTGTGGCCTCAATTTCCTTTCGACTTCAGTCGTGAGCTTCGAGTTTGCCTTGGATTCTTCGTGCTTGGATTGACTAGACAATTTTGGTATGATTAACTTGCAAGAACTACAAAAAAATAGCCAGAAAACACGATCAATAGTATCGCTAGGACCTTAATGTGCTAATTGGGTTAATTACGCTGATTAGTACACAAAAAGTGCTCAAAACCTGCAATAAATAGGGCTCAAAATAGCACTTTTTGAGTACTAATCACCCCTTCACCGATTGTTGATGACACCCAAGCCCGTATCGATAAGATTGAGTAGAGGATCAAGTCTCTACATGTTTTTGATGGGGTTGTAGGTTGGGACGGATATGATGACCTTCCAGTGGCAGCCTTGCTAGTTGAGTTCCACATGTCGGACATTAAGAGGTACACGGGGATAGGGTGCCCCCGTATTCACTTACAGTTATATAAGCTATTTGTATCGTGGCCATTGAATGGATGAGCCCTGAATGATCATGCTTTTTCCCTTTGTCTGACGTTGTTTTTCCAGTTGGTTTGCCTCATTGGACCCTTCGAGGCATAAGACATGGGCAAATTTGGGATAAGAGTTTATCAAACAGTATTCTTTTATTACTTTAGTGGACGTATCGTGGAGAGAGTTGGAGACCCTCAAGCAGAGGCCAGATGAGTCGGTCACTTCATTAATTTCTCGCTAGAGGGAGAAAATGGCACATATTATAGATAGACACTCAGAGCGCGATCGGATCAACATGATTATGCGCAGTCTTCAACCCCGCTTTGCTAGGCATCTCATGGGGCTCCCATAGACAGACTTTGGATCATTGGTTCAAGCCATATCTAGAGGACTGATTAGTACCAAAATAGTGCAATTTCGAGCCTTGTTTATAGCAGGTTTTATGCGCTTTTTGTGTACTAATCGACTTTAACCGCCCTGTCGATGCATTGTAGTCTGGCTTTATCATTTGATCACAATTTTGTAGCCATTTTTAGTAGTTTTGCATGTCAAATTCCTCATTTTCTTCAATTCGATTCAACCATGATGAACCCGAGCCAAATTCGAAGGTGCATGCTTGAATAAGAGGAAATTCAGAACAAAATTATTGAAGAAGGGTAAAGCAAGTTGTGGATATTTTGAGGGTTGCAAAAATTGGCAACCTGCAAATTTTGCAGGTTGTGAAGGGTTTTATACAAGTTTACCCTCATGTAATTTTGGTTCATTAGCACACTTTTGTAATTTCCTTATATTGAGCACCTATATAAGCTCAGTCCTGCTTGTAATAAAATCAACTTTTCACTCCATCAATCAATCAAGGAAATTTGGCACAAAGCTTCCTCTCCCTCTGCTGTTGGTGATTTTCTCTTCTTCTCCCTTTACTTTCTTGCACTTTCTTGGTAGCCAAACACCCCTTGATGATGACAAATTAAGGGATGCTCGACTAAACCCCCCTGATCCTTGAAGGGGAAGGCCACTGGCCGCTGATTTTGGGCTTAATTGCATGTTCTCATGCTCTTCATGTATGCATTTAGGGGTATTTGTGCTCCTGTTTCTCACCTTAGGTTAAACACTCTGAGGCATGCTCTCCCTGATGTGTATTTGGCAAGCTTTTTGGGTTCAGTGGATACTTTCACTAGATCCACTGATGCCCAGTTAGTTTGTCTCTAATGAATTTACTATAGGGTGGGTTTTTGAGATATGTTCTCAGTTAGGGACATTTTATGCCCGATCAAATGCCATATTTGAGAGGAAAACTTTAAGGTTTAGGTTTTAAAGCTAAATGAAGATTCGGTTTGGGAAATGACTATATGTCATGATCTCCAACACGAGGAAAAAGACCCGAGGACATGTCGGTTAACTTAGAACCCTAAGCCCAGTGGCCCGAGACTTCAAGGAATTCTTTTAATCATTTACTTCAATTACTTCGGTTTTCAACCATTCACACATACTGTTTTTCAGAAACCAAAAATCTTGAGAAAAATGTGTATTCAATACATTTGCAGCTCTACCTCTCTGAAGAAAACCCATCCGAGTGTTAGAAGCCTAGAGCCACTATCTTTGTAGTAGCTTTTTGCTACGTCAATAGTAGGAATCTGGGATATAAATTTTGTTGATTCAGAGACACCTACTTGGCACGAACGAGATCAAATGAGCGCCATTGGGGATGGTGCCTAGTGAAAGAAAAAAGCGATGAACTTGTGATTTATCCACAAGTTTTGGTGCAATCTCATTTCTTTTTTATTTTTCCATTTTTCCCCACTTGCAGTTCAATACAGGGGAGTTTGAAAATTTCACTACGGGGTTTGAAAACTTCAGCGTCTTGAGAATCTGCCCCATGTTTTGATTTTAGCTAACCATAACCTTTTTGTTAGTCTTATTTTTGTTGGTATCTTGCTTGTGGTGTGTTCATAGGTTTATGCGGGTGGGACAATAACTGGGTGGATTGGAAAGGCTAGGTGTTCCTAATTGAGCAATTTGTGAAGTTGCTTTGCACACAATCGGATGGAGACCCCCACTTGAAGAAGAATAACGAGCTGACAAAGGGGTTCGCCGGGAACCCGATACTACCGATCGATGAGGATCGCATACACCCACTAAGGGTGAGTTCTTTGCCCTCATGGTACCTGCGAGGAGGATGGCGGTGAGACCTTTTTGGGTACCCACAACTCCCGACTTTTCATGGTATGGAAAGCGAGAATCCATACACACTGTCGGGTTTCGAGGAGGTTTGCACTACTTTGAGGTGCATTTGATATGGACTTGCTTAAGATGAAAGCCTTCCTTTGACCTCAAAGATAAAGCCAAGGGTTTAAGCAATTCACTAAGGCCAAGGACCATGGAGCGGGAATTTGAGGATGCAAGCGGAATTTTTGAAGAAGTTCTTCAGTGCCCATAAGACTAACAATGCGAAGGAAGATCTGCAGCACACTTATTTCATGTGGTGAGAGATTTATCAATCTTTGGGAAAGGTATCACAGGGACTCCGCTCAATGCATGTCCACCATGGCCCGATGCGTGGATGTTGGTCAACCGTTTTTATGATGGAATGTCCTCTTCCATGAAACAAGTCTTGGAAACCATGTGTGGGGGGGACTTCCTCAACAAAAATCCAGATGAAGCCATGGATTTCCTCAACTATGTTGTTGAGACCTCCCAGCTTGGGATGAACCAAATCCCGGGGAAGCGAAACATACATAATTTGATGAACCAAAGGGGACTGGTGACACTCACTATAAGGAAATAGTAAGAAAGCCAAGCTATCTTCTTTATTAGAAGATTGGAAGAACTAAATTCTGAAATCGACATGAAGTACAAGTAATAAGCTGAATCGTACTTGTACCTCTCACGTCTGCTTTGGTGTCGTCCACTAGTCACCAAGGAGATCACTGTCCAATTACTCCCTCAATTAGAGATTTGATGTAAGACGAAGCAAACATAGTGTTCTCAAAGTAGGCACCCAATAAGTGCTCCATATGGGAATACCTATAATCCAAATTGGAGGAACCATCCTAATTTATCATGGAAGCCAAAACCCCCAGCTTATACTCCCACAGGTTCCACCAATGACTGACAAGCCCCACCCTCGTCACACGTAAGGCAAGCCATCGTGAATTTGAGAGCAAGGTAGTGGGTCACTTGTTCAGAAGAGGAAGATATAGATCTTTCGGACCACGAAAAATTGAAGCGGTTGGAAGGCCTCGACAAAGATTTGATGACCTGCGATACTTTCGTTCTCGGGTTGGTAACAGCTGAGAAGATGCGAGAAAAAGGAAAATTTCCCTCTCGAAACAACCCAGACGAGGGATTACATGAGAGCTCCCTCCCGTGGCCGGGTCAAAATTGAATGTCAGGCAATCATCACATTAGGAATTAGTGAAGAACTTACAAAGCCATCACAGAAAGCTGATAGACCCGGAATGAGCTATTGATCTTTTGAACCGGAGGAGGTGGTGATCAAGTAGGCGTATTGAGAAAATAAACCATCCCACCTTTCCCTCGATCATTAAAAACTAAAGAAGGCCAAACTAATGAACTGAAATTTTAGAAGTGTTGAGGCAAGTAAAGGTCTGACATTCCCTTGACATGATCGAGCAAGAGTCTACTTGAATGAAATTTCTAAAGGACTTGCTCTGAGAGCCAAAGGGTTTGAGCATTGACAAGAAGCGCTTTGACTTAACAAGTCGATTGCCCTTATCAATGCAAGACTACGGTGAAATACAAGATCAGGGTTATCAGGTATCGAGTGATATAGGAGGCATGCGGGAGCAAGTGTGAATCTCACTCCCTAATCTGATGTCTGCAGGGCGGCTCGGGTTGGGGGGAACTAAAGCCCACATTCATCACACTTTCTCTTAGTGATAGGTCGATCAAAATACCAAAGGGAACAGTGGAGGATGTCCTGATATAAGTGGACAAATTTTACTATCCAGTAGATTTTGTTGTACTCGACACAGAATCAGCAGCAACAGGGGCCAATTATGTACCTATTATCTTGGGGAGACCATTCTTGGCCACCTCCAATGCAATTGTCAACTGTAGGAATGGCGTCATGCAACTGACCTTCGGAAACATGACTTTAGAGCTCAACTGCTTCCACCTAAGTAAGCACAGCACTGCAGCGAGCGGAATGATGTCCCATAAGAAGCATGCATCATTGACACCATCTTGGAGGAACAAGCCAATCGATGGAGTATCTTTGGATTATACTAAATGAAGAGTTGGTAGTGTTGGAAGGCGGGAGGAAGTTGACATGAAATCCATGTCTGGGGACATTGGAGAAAAGCGAAATTTTCCATTGTGGTGATCATAGAGAATCGGTGAGCCGGAAAATAGATCTCAAGCCTGCACTGTGGGATTTGAAGTATGCTTATTTGGAAGACCATAGGCAATGTCCGAGTGGTCATTTGTTGTACTTTCGGCAACTGTCTGGGGAGGGTAGCTGCTGCGAGTCCCTCAACGAAACGAAAGCCCTTGGTGGATAATTTTTCGATTTGAAGGGCATTGCTTGGCGGTTGCACCCATTACATCTACTTAGAGGAGGAGGCAAAGTTAGTGAGGCTTGTTTCAAGCCTTGTTTATAGCAGGTTTTATGCACTTTTTATGTACTAATCGACTTTAATAACCCAATCGATGCATTGAGGTCCCGACTTTATCACTGATCACATTTTGTAGCCATTTTTAGTAGTTTTGCAGGTTAAATGCCTCATTTTCTTCAATTCGATTCAACCACGATGAACTGAAGCCCAAAATTCGGTGCATGCCTTGGAATAAAGAGGAAATTCAGACCAGTGTTAAAGAAGGGATGTAATTTGTGGAAATTTTGAAAGTTGCAAAATTTGCAACACACACCAAATTCAGAGTTGAAATTTCGCAACTACACTCCACGTTATTGCTTTTACAGCCTTTTGTGGTTTATTTAAGTTTACCCTCATGTAATTTTGGTTCGATGGCACACTTTTGTAATTTCCTTATACTGAGCACCTATATAAGCTCAGTCTTGCTTGTAATCAAATCAACTTTTCACTCCATTAATCAATCAAGGAAATTTGGCATGAAGCTTCCTCTCCCTCTACTGTTGGTGATTTTCTCTTCTTTTCCCTTTACTTTCTTGCACTTTCTTGGTATGCTATTTACTTGATGTAAATCAAGGGATGCTGCATTAAACCCCCACGATCCTTGAAGGGGGAAGGCAGCTGGGTGATTTTGGGGCTTAAACTGCGTGTTCTCATGTGCTCTTCATGTACATTTAGGAATTATTTATGCTCTACATTTCTCACCTTAGGTTAAAATCTCTTAGAGCATACTCCCCTAATGTGTATTTGGTAAACTTTTTGGGTTCGTGGATGCTTTCACATAGATCCACTAATGCCAGTTAGTTGTCTCATATTAAGTTCTTTGTGGTGAGGTTTTTTGAGATATGTTCTCATAGTTAGGACATTTATGCCCAATCAAATGCCATATTTCAAGAGGAAAACTTTAAGGATTTAGGTTTTAAAGCTAAATGAATATCCGGTTTGGGAAATGACTATATGTCATGATCTCGACCTTACAGGAAAAGACAGGGACATGTCGGTTAACTTAGAACATTAAGCCCAGTGGCCCGAGACTTCAAGGAATTCTTTTAACCATTTACTTCAGTTATTTCAGTTTTCAACCATTCACACGTACTGTTTTTCACAAACCCTAAAAATCCAATTAGAAAACACCATTTTCAATGCATTGAAACTCTTCTCTCACGAAGAAAACCCATCCCTGTATTCGACCCTAGAGCCCACTATCTTTATGATAGCTTTTCTTTATGTCAGTAATGGAATCTACTAGGATATAAATTTTGTTGATTCCAAACACCTACTTGGCCTAAACGATTCAAGGACCCATGAGTTTCTTGCACAATTGATCATGACATACCATATGGATTGGGTTACACTCCTTCTAAGGATGATGCACGACATATGGCATGGTTGCTCTAAGATAGGGTGAGAGCTTGCTTGTCCGAGGTCCCATTCGATTACCCTCTTCACTCCTTTTACTTTTTCGGTGCGGTGACTATTTTACAGAAGGTGAGCATGCACCCACACGAGGAAGGAGTTAACCATGCTTCGGGGGATCTGGTTGAGATTTAGAACGTCGAGCGAGGCCTTAGGATAAAATGTGTTTGAGTTTAAGACTCACCGACCACCCAGTCGTGATAGTTGCACCCTTATCACCAGATCGAGCCAATGTGTTTTTCGTGTGTTTTCTTGAGGAGGTCCTTAATTATGATCTACCTATGGATTTGGGTGATGATACTGATGGAGTGACTCTTCCTGAAACTTACATGGACGAGATGGACATGATCGGCACTAGCCTTATACTTGACATAGCCCCGTGTGGGCCCATTGTGTTTTTGACATATTGGGAGTTTCTATGATTAGTTATGACCAGTCGACACTTTATATTGCTTTCATTGGCGCGATGGACATGATCGCGGCGCGTTACGGATGCTTCCTTACCCTAGGCCACTGATCCACTTTTGATGTGTTTGGGGATTTCCTAATATAACGAGTTTAATGGTGATGGACTTATTGCTACTGATATTACTCATGATACTGTTTATGTTGATGGAGCGTCCGACTCTATAGACCCACCTTTTTCTTTTGACACTATGTCCGGTTTGTCACCCGCTTTGATGACATTTCTGATGGTAATAATGACATGGGTATATTGGAGTATTTTCTTATGTCACAACATTTCCTTTAATTGCACCCTGACACATGTAATGCGATGTTGATGATGTCAAAGTGAGATGACCACTAAGTGGTCGATCGAGTGTGATTATGATACGTAGGATAGGAAAGTTACACCCGTTTCACGGTAGTAGAGTTGATAGATTTTGGGGCTGGGACTCGACAGGGAGATTAGGATTGGCTATTCCCTATCTCCTGATGAGATGAGTAGATTGATTGACCTACTCAGGTTATACTTGAATGTATTTGCATGGTCGTATGAGGACATGCCAGGCCTTGACTGATTAGTACCCAAAAAGTGCTGTTTTGAGTCCTATTTAAGATAGGTTTTGAGTGTTTTTTGCGTACTAATCATATTAATTAAGCCGATTGACTGTGCGGGTCAGGTCGTACTGCGATTTGTTTTAAGGATTGTTTTTTGATAGTTTTGCGGGTTTTGTGAACCTCAGACATCATATCAAGCTTGGCATTGTAATTGTGATGTTTTATGCTGAGTTCGTATGGATTCTCATCGATTTCATCAAGCCGGGATGAAGAAATGTCAAGCTGGAAATGAAGAAATGCAGGCTGATTGATGCAGGAAGCAATGCAGGAGGAACAGTGATTTTCGCTATGGCATAGCGAAAATTTCGCAATGGTAGCGAAAATTTTACAGTCTTAGCGAAATTTTCGCTATGGCATATTTTTGCTATGATAGCGAAATTCACTATGCATAGCGAAATTGCTGCCCCTCATTTTGTGATCCAATCGACCCCGTTTTGTGTAATTCCCATTTTTCCCTCATTGTAATCATATTATTTTGGTTATTTTGGTATTTCACACATCTTGTAAGGCTATATAAGCCACCTTATGGACAAATTGTAACCCTAACTTTTGCTAACTTTCATTTTTTACGCAGCTTTTTCTTTTGGTCCCAGTTTTCTCTCTTCTCTCTCTTCTTTCTCTCATTTTCTCGACTACCAAACACACCCCTTTGAGGATGACAACTCAAAGGATGTTTGTCTAAGCCTCAAAACCTTGAAGATGAGGGTTGCTAGGTTGGTTAATGGTGGTTTGCAGGTGTTCCTCTGTTTTAAATGAAGCAGGTACTGCATTTATGTGTTCCAAACTTTCCAAACTAGGGTTTAATGCTATTTAATGTATTTCCTTTGGTCAATACTTGGCATGCTTTAGGGTTCAGTGTATTCTTAATGGTAGATACCTTGACACATTCGATACATGTCATTTACGAACCCACTTTGAAATTAGGTTAAATGCTTGGTTTTCAAACTGCTGGAACATTAAATGGTCAATAAATGCTTTGGCTCAAATAGGAGTGATTTAAGGTTGGTTTTTAAAGTTAAACAAAGATCCGGTTTTGGCTATGACTATATGTCGTTGCCCTAATGCGAGAAATAACTTGAGGACACCTTTATAACCTCATTTTATCGAGCTAGTGACCTGAGACTTGAGGTCTTCTCCATTACAACAACTTAAAATTTGCGCCCCATTTAACTAGTGACAAACAACACCCCCACTTTTTAATGCAAATCCGAAAATCAAATGAGCCTCACCATTTTGAACCATATTCCAAATCATTTGTAAGATGAAAACCCATCCACATGTTCGACCTAGATCGCTATCACGTAGTAGCTTGACTACGCGATGGGGAGGAAAAATAGGAAACGAATTTTGGCGATTTGGATTCACACCTGCCAGGTAGCGCGAATCAAATGGCTCCGTTGCCAGGGATGGTGCCAAACTACAGATGATGAATTGTTATGTACTTGTAATCCTCATTACAAGTATTGGTGACCTTTTAAACCCTTTTTGATTTTCGTTGTCAAGAATCTCAAAATTTTTTTTTATTTATTGATCCTTTGCTTGAAATTTGTTTTTACCATTCTGATCTATTTATATTTTAGCTAACAGATCCTTTTTAGCAGAAGCCTTTTTTGTTGTTCTTTGTTTTGTCTCATTTTGTGTCAGGTTTATGCATCGCTAGGATGAAATATATCAAGTAGGCTTTGTAAGAGGAGTGTACACCAGCGAAACAGTTTGTGACGTTAGTGTGCATAGTGGCGAGGCAAATGGATCCCTGCAGGTGAAGAGAATCAACAAGCAACTCCTATGAATCCAACCTCCTGGTCCAATGAGGACCACATACACCCTTATAGGGTGAGTGCCTTCTTATCATACCACTGATTAATAGTGCCAAAGAATTGCTATTTTGAACCATATTTATTATAGGTTTGAGTGCTTTTATCTTAATTATTTTAATTAACGATTTTACACATTAAAAGATTTAAACTGTTATTCTAATAATTTTGTGACTTTATAATTTTTAATGCCAAATTTGATGAATATTAAAACAAGGTCGAGCAAAACTAGCTTTTGCATATTCGCATCCAGAATGGCGAAAAAGAAACGAGACGAAGAGAATGGAAAAAGAAACGAGCGGAAAATTCGCGCGGGTGCCAATTTTGCATTGGTGCAATTTGGCATTGGTGCAATTTGGCACAATGTAAATTCATGTGTGCAAATCCCTCTCTCTCCTCCCTTACATGGCTTTTTGCTTTTCTTTTCCTTTTTCCATTTTACCCTCTTTGCCCAATAACTTTTGAGGCATAATGGTGATACACCAGAAAACTCTGTATAGCTCTAATGTTTGGGAGAATTGTAATTTTTTGAACTTTTGGCTTGGTGGAAATACAGATCACTATAAGTTCTCCCGCATTTCTTTTTTACGCTTCATTTCTTTCCTTTTCTTTTGCTTTCGTGGCAGACACCGCCAGGGGTGTGACTCGAAAGGGATGGTTGGCTAGACCCTTTCTCCTTAAGAGCTAATGATCGGGTTAAAATAAATGCGATTCTCCATATGTATTCAGTGCAAATATTATGGGTTTATGTTATCTCTCATCCATTTAATCTTCATATCTATAGATCATTAATGTTAGTTACGGATGATGGTTATTAATAGATCATAGTTCAAATCGTTACATGTAGTTACCTGAGATTGATTGGATAATATTTGTATCGGGTTATGCCATTCGATCCATCTGAGAAAAATGGTTCAGTTTAGGTAAGATCGAATGGGTGGGTTGATGACATATCGCCTCTGACGCGAAGACAGGACTCGTTTTATAGCCTCTGTTGATGTGATCACTGAGTTCTTCATATTTTGATTCGATTGTTCATAAACATTTAACCGTTTGTAATACTAAATCAATTATGTTCACCATTTTGAGCCAAGCGCAAATCATTTACGAAAACCCGTCCACATTCGACCCTAGAACCGCTACTTGGGGCTAACTACCGATAATAAAACTTTAGAATATAAATTTTGTTGATTCAGGTTCACCTACTAAACTGCGCATTATCTGAATAGGCGCCAGATTCTTGAAATGTGGATAGTGCCACAGTGAGATGAAAACATGAACTTGTGATCCCATATCACAAGTGTTGGTGAATTCTCATTTTTTTCTTTGTTTTTCCCCAAAATTCTGGGTTCCACTACGGGGGAATTTTAATTTTATCCTACACTATCTTTGTTTTCCTTTGTTTTTATTTTAGCTAACCCTTTTGGTAGTCTTGTTTGCATTGGTTTCTTCTTTGTTGTGTAGTGTATAGGCGGTTTATGCGGTGGGAAAGAAACAACGCGAGCCCAGATTAAATAGGCTCGGTGACCCAATTGAAGCGGGGTTGTGAAATTGCCTTCGGTGATCGGATCGGGCCTCCACTTGAGGAGCGCCTGACCAATGAGGGATTACAGGGGGTCCCACGTGCTTATCGATCCGGGGATCACATGCACCCACCCGGGTGGTACCCTCATGTATAATTCCTGGCGAGGAAGTGTCGCGGGACCATATGGTGCCTATCGACCTTCCATGGTATGGAAAATGAGAATCCTTGACCATGTTATGGGTTTGAGGAAGTATGCACCACTTTCAAAGAGAGTGCCATCAACATGGAGCTACTAAAGCCCAAAAGCCTTCCCGACCCTCAAGACAAAGCCAATATGGCTTAATTCATTGAGGCGAACCATCGGGAATTAGGAAGGCTGCGAGGGGCGAGAATTCTTGAAGAAATTCTTGAGTGCACCTGAGACCAATAATTTGAAGAGACGAATCTACACCTTTGCGGCTGAGAGACGGTGCAGAAAATTTTGCAATCTTGGGAGAGATACATGGAAACCTAGGTGCATGCCCAATAACGTTTGATACGTGGATGTACAAGGTGAATCATTTTTATGATGGAATGTCCCCATCCATGAAGCAACTATTAGAGACCATGTGTGGAGGGACTTCTAAGCAAAATCTGGATGGTCGATGGATTTCCTCGACTATGTATTTGAGACATCGAGGCTTAGGATGGAGGAGCCAAATCCGGGGAGCGGAGACATAATGAGACCCTCCAACAAACGAAAGGAATAACTAACTTTGGAAGGATGTGGAAATAAGGCTAAGTTATCCATCTTGGCTAGGAGGGTGGAAAAAGGAATTGGAAGGAAAAGAGCTATGGGATGACGTGGCTGGAATCCCTCGCGAGACAGACCATGCTTGATTGCCAATCCACGGTCACTAGGGAGGCATTGTCCATGGGTGCTCCCTCGGTGAGGATTTGATGCAGAACATCTCAGAATGTTGTGGAGCTGAAATAGGCTGATGTGATATGGCAGCACATATAATCAGCTGGAAGGCCACCCCGAACCTCTCTGGAAACTCGATACTCAGAAGCATATATTCCCAGGGAGCATGACGTGACAACCTACCCTATTTGCCTCACTGTTGAGCAATGCATCACGAATTTGAGCAAGGTGATAGTGGGAGATTTCGGCTGAGGAATGAAAGCCATCAATGCCAGTTCGAATCGAAAAAGTTGAAAATGTGGAAGGCTCAGCCCAGGCAAAGAGAATGGATGGCTTGAGGAGTAGCCTCAACCGAGAAAATTGATAACCTCTAGTCATCCATTACAAAGTGACTTGACCAAAGCGACAGTCTGCGGGGCAAGGAGATTCCACCCAAACCTTTGCTAAATCTAGGGAGTCCGTGAGATGGACTACCCTACCGATGACTCGGCTTGGACTAGTTAAGTAAGGCATCCATCACTTTGAGAAATGGCAAACAGGGTTGATCGGCTTGAATTTTTAAACTTGCTAAAGAGTCCATAGAATAAGAGGAAGTGGGCGAGGCACATATTCATTCTAGAAAGTTCAATGAAGAGAGAAGCATGCCTCCTCCGTTTCCCCAACCTTAAGAGAAGCGAAAAGAAGGCTTCTAAGCGAGAAGGCATCTGGAAGTCTTGAAAATGGGTGAGTGAACATCCTTTAACTTGACATGATAAACGAGGTTCAACCTACTGCTAAATTTCTAAAGGACATGCATAATCAAAGAAAGATTTAGGCATTAGCAAGGGCCTTCACGACTGAGAACTAAGTCAAACAATATCAAGTCTGACACTTAGTGAAATCTGAAGAATCAGGATACTTCATATCCCCAAATTCGACATTGGAGGGATTTGCATATATAAGGCATTGTGTGGATTTACGGAACACATTGATCTGTCCTGACTCTTGCTGGAGTGTACAAAGCAGTTGGAGTGCAGGGAGCTTATTCTCAAGCATCACTCTATCAACATATGCATTGATCGATTAGTAAAAATTCCTAAGGGCATAGTTGAAGGGGATGTTTGGTCGAGTGGATAAATTTTACTATCAGAACCGTGGTTCTTGATGGAGCCAGGCAGCGAGGGCACTAACCAAGTGCCATCATGCTTGAGAGGCCATTTTGGTCACATCTAATGCATAATCAGTTGCGGAATGATCATCTGTTACCTTTGGAAATATGACTTTGGAAGCAATCTTTCCACCTAGACAGGCACAAATCGGCCAGGAGGGAAGGGCAGGGAATCGGATGAAGTACGATTGGCCCAGTGCGAGGGAAAACCATGATGCTCCTGAGCTACAGGAGGAATTGATGAAGAGCGGTTGACCGATTGATGAAGATTACAGCTGCATCAGGTTATCCTCCGGCGTATGATTCCCCGACACCACGGAAGGCGAGTGCTTGAACAAAGGGGCGAAGCTCAAATACGTACTATGCCTGGTTCTAAGTCTGGTGACCTCACAGCGAGACATGGAGGAGCTTCTCCTCCTTAATCCACCTGCCAGACCTGAGGGCTACTTGGCGAGTAGAGTGGTTTCTACAGTAAATTAGAAGCCACTCCAATTGTTGTTAGAGTTTTATTTGCTTTAATTTAAGTTTACTTTGTAGTTTTACATAATTTTCTTAATTTTAGATTTGTTTTTATGTGTAATTTTTCTCATTTTCAATTGCACATTCTCATAATTTTTGGTATTTTGTTTTTTACAGTGTAGCAGACTCTCCTCCACCTTCATCGAATTTGCAACCACAACACATCTTCTGTATATCTCAGGAGGGATGGCGCCTTCCACCCGGTACACATCAACGAGAGGTATCACTTCCTTCTCTAGTTTTCCAATCCGAGCCCCATTGAGGACAATGTGACATTCGGTTGGGGGGAGAGAGAATTAGGGAAGGAAGTGGCTTTTACATTTATGCTTTTTGTTACTATTTTGAGCAAGCCCATTTTGTGTTTGTCGGTGAAGCCTTTTTGACTTGTTTGTGAAATTTGTTAGTTGTTTTTGAAACTGAAACTAAAATTTGTTTATTTTGATATATACATACTATTTAGCTCACTTACAGGTTTAAATTTCACCCACATTTTTTTGTGTTTTGCCTACTTGCAGTTTGGAATATTGAAACTTTGTCTAATCCTGATTGATTTTGAATTCTTTACCATACTAGTTAGTGGATGATTAATTGAATTCATATTCTTCTTTGACCTTTTTCTTCCACCTCTAGCTAACCACACGGTGCACATCGGGTTTCAACAATGTTATTTGAAGAACTTCTCTAACCTCATGACTTTGCAAAACCTACCTAGTTTCGTTGACTCTATTAGAATAAGTTGTCAGGACCCCGTGAAGAGGATGATATGTCTTCGAAATAGAAAAAGAAAGAAAAGAAAAGAAAGAAAAATTACAGCGCTTTGCCTTGAAACGACGGTCAGAAATTATCTGACGAAAACTAAAACGCTGGTGCTAGACCTTCAACTGGTTTAAGTCACCAACTTAGTATTCGCTACAGATGAGATAGATGGAGTTAGCAAGTTGTAGGTGCTAGGTTTCGAAATCATTCGGTCAGGTGAAACACGAAGAGTTTGTACTGGTCGAGAAAGATCCTTATGACTTGGTGCCCTAAGCCTTAATTGGTTTAGGATCTCGATTGGATCCCGTTACATGGACTTTGGTAAGGTCGAGTTCCTCGACATTACACCCACAATAAAAAGAATTGTGCAGGTCAGAGTGGGTCATGTTCTATTTAGGTTGGTTGGTACTGTCAATATCTGAAGGTGGAGCGAGTAGTTTGGTTGGGGAGAGTGCGGTTTGCGAGTTTATTGTTGAGGCGATCAAACAAACACTTAGGATTTAATTGAGCTTATCTGATGAGTTACGAAGGAGGCTCTTTTGATACTCAAATATTTATGAGAACCAATTCCAGGGATAGTTTATTCGTGGGGTTTGATGATTCCCCGAGGAGTGAGCATTACTCTATCTACATACTTTTTGAAATACCATTTTGAGGACCCATTTTGTTATTATCTTGTTTGTTCTTTGTTTCCTTCTTTATTTATTTACTAAGGACTTAGCAATGTGTAGGTTGCAGATTTGTGATTAGTGCCCAATGCTATTTTAGACCATATTGCTATAGTTTTGAGTACTTGTATACTAATCATTTTAGTCTTTGATTTACACATTAAGGCCCCAAACTATTATTGGTCGCATTTGTGACTTTATAGTTTTTAATGACAAATTTATTGAATCAATAGCACGAAGAGTCCATTGCCAAAACTCATCGGGACGAGGCGAAGAAGAGCGAGATGAAGAGGAATGGAAAAAAACGAGCTTGAGGAAAGAATGTGCTTGTATTTGTTAGCACAGTCCAGATATGTCACGAAATCCCTCTCTCCTCCCTTGTTGACTTTTTGATTTTCTTTTCTTTTTCCATTTTACCCTCTTTGTCTAATGCTTTTTGAGGGCATAATGGTATTTTACCCTAAGAAAAGCTCTATATAAGCTCCAATGTTTGAGAGAATTGTAATTTTTTTTGAACTTTTAGCTTGGTGGAAATATAGAGCACTATAAGTTCTCCCGCATTTCTTTTTTTGCTTCATTTTCTTTCCTTTTCTTTTGCTTTCAGTGCAGGCACCTTGGATAATGACTCAAGGGATGGTTAGCTAGGCCACTTTCCCTTGAAGAGGAGGCTGTGCATTGGTTTTTTAGGTAAAATAGCGGTTCTCATGTTAAAATACAGCATTTATGGTGTTTATAACCATCTCTCTACTAGGTTCAAAATCTCACCAATATGTACCTTGATTAACTTCACCTTTGTGTTTAGAGTTAGTGGATGCTTATTAATAGATCCTTTGAGATTCGTCGTTACTGTATTAAGTTACTATAGGGTAGATTTAGGATAATATTTTATTGTCCAGAGCGTTACTCATTAAATACCATATTCAAAGGAAAAATTATTAAGTTGGTTTGATAGCCAA
Source organism: Tetrastigma voinierianum (assembly GCA_016808115.1). NCBI lineage: Eukaryota > Viridiplantae > Streptophyta > Magnoliopsida > Vitales > Vitaceae > Tetrastigma > Tetrastigma voinierianum. The sequence goes on from JAEQBH010002811.1 coordinate 114,022, forward strand.
ATGAAGATCAGGTTAGGAAATATTTCTGTATATCTCCCAATGAAGAAAGGACGAGGACCTCGTTTACCAGAACTCGACGATGGCGATCTTTGGAGTTCTTTTCATATTTTAGTTGATTTATTTTAGTTCTAACATTTCAACCACTGTTTTACAAACCTTTAAATCAAATTAAATTCACCATTTTAGACCAACTGCAAATCATTTGAAGAAAACCCGTCCATGTTCAGATACCCAGAGCGCTATCTTGCCCGATAACTTTGTCAACCAGACGGAAGCGCATAGGATTATAAATTTTGTTGATTACAACGGTTCACCTCTTTTAACACGAATCTGCACTGAATGGATGTGAGTAGTGAGACTATCTAGTGCCCGCCCATTTCATGGTATGGAAAATGAAAATCTGATTTGTACCTGATGGGTGTTTGATGTATAATATTTATTATCCTCTCTTTGCAATGATCAAAAGCTCACGATATAGTGATCTGGATTAGAACACGGGGACGAGTTTTCATCGAATGATTTGCATTAATCTTGAAAATGGTGAGACTTTGTTGGATTTTGGTTAAATTAAAAACATGGGAGTTGATTGTTCATTTGGATATTGAAATAACTTCCAAACTTAAAGTGTGAAATTGTAACCTTGAAGGCTTGGGTAACTAAGCTTGAGTAACATGGGGCTATTGAAGTGTCATAAATATTTCATAGCATTAGAGACGTTGACATATAAGTGGCTTCAAAATCGGATCATTGTTTAGCTAAGAGCTAACCACTAAAACCTATTAATTCGAACTAAATATAAGCATTCAAAGGGTCCCATTCGGTTTGGAAGCTAGCGTTGCCTCATTTCAGTGTAAATCATGCCATCTAAAGAATTTCAGGGTGCATACATATGCAGAATCACACTTTGTGACACTACTGCAAATGTTAATGAGAAAGACATTAAATGGCTGAGACCCTAGTTTGGAAAGTTTGGAACCATAATGCGTGCACCTTGGCGTTTAAAGCATGAGGACAACTGCGTGACTGAACAAGCTGTAGCCCTCCTCTTTAAAATGATGAGGAAGCAGCCAAGCATCCCTTGAGTTGTCCATCCTCGAGGAATGTGTTTTAAGAAAATAGAGGAAAGAGGGAGAGAAGAAGCTAAAACAAACTTGGAATAGAGAAAGGCTGAACTATATTGATGGAAAAGTTTGGGGTTTACAAAGATACAAGGCTTATATATTGTTAGTGTGTGAATACAAAATGCTAAAATATGAGAGTTACAGGGACAAAATGGTAATTTACCAAAACGTGGTCGTTTGGATTCAAAAATACCAAAAACACAGGTTGAGCAATTTCTCTATGCAACAAATTTCGCTAGCATAGCGAAAATTCGCTAGCCTAGTGAAATTCCACAGAGATAGCGAAATTGAGAATTTTCGCTAGGAGCGATAAATTTACCTTTAGCTAGCGAAATTATAACCTAGCAAAGAATACTCACGTAAGCGAAAATTTTGCTAGGATTCTTTGAAATTTTCGCTATTATTCTCAATCCTTGAAATTTTATGATCGCTAGCGAAATTAAGCTTGCTCCGCTATTCTTTGTTTTACTCTTCGCTTCACGCACTTTTTATTAATCACTTTGTGATCTTTGCCCATATTCGACATTTCATCGCCTCGACTTGGTGAAATTCTGGGGATCTCGCATTCGGCTTTGATAAAACTGAGCTTGGTGAAGTTCCCAAGACCTGCAAAACTATCCAAAACTATCTAAAAACCGTCGAGCGCTAAGTGGACATGCACATGACAATTGGCTTAATTCATATGATTAGTGCGCACAAAGCACTCAAAACCTATCTTGAATAGGGCTCAAAATAGCACTTTTTGGGCACTAATTAAATCTATACACCCACATCCGGGACTTTGAGAAAGTTTGCACAACTTTTAAGGAGGGTGTAACAGATATGGATTTGATGAAGTTGAAGGCATTCCCATTAACCCTCAAGGACAAAGGCAAAATATGGCTTAATTCACTGAGACCAAGAACCATTAGAAATTTGGGGCAAAGCTGACGAGTTTTTAAAAAATTCTTGAGTGCTCCTGAAGACCCCGATAATTTGAAGAGGCAAATCTACCGTTTCTTACGACAATGAAAGGTTCTATCGGTCTTTGGGAGAGGGTTCATAGGACCATCGGTGCTTGTCCACATCATGGTTTTGACACATGGATGCTTGTGAATCAACTTCCATGGTGGTATGTCTCGACCGTGAAACAAATGTGGAAACAATGTGCGGGGGACTTCACACAGGCAAGCACTAGATGACCATGGACTTCACGAATTATGTGACTGAGACTTTAGGGATGGGATAGGCGAGCCAAGAAGGAAGTGGAGAGAAATGAGACCTTCATCCCACGAAAGGGAGATTTTTGCACCCGTAAGAGGTGGAAGAGGCTGGAAGGAAAAGAGGCTGCATGAGGTGCGGGCAATGACTAAAAAACCACTGCACAGATAACCCCTTGCATCAATTACCAATCCACGGCCACCTAGAAGAATTCTTTATCAGAGTGCTCCCTCGGTAGGGAGATTTGATGTCGAGAATCTTATGTAGTGAATACATTCTGAAGCCCGCAAATGATACCCCCTTATGGTAATACATACAATTCCAATTGGAGAAATCATCCAAATCTCTCTTGGAAACCTAACCCCCCTGCATATGTGCCTCCTGGTGCCAAACAACAGTTTGGTTCCTCACCTTAACCACAGCCATCACCATCCTCATCCCCTGTTGAACAAGCTATTTTAAACTTGAGCAAGGTGGTATGCAATTTTGTGGAAGAGCAAAAGGGAATCAATGTACAATTGGCTCAAATAACTGATACTGTGGAAAGCACCCTGAACAAGAGAATAGATGGACTAGAAAGCAGCCTTAATCAGAAGATTGATAATCTATAGTATTCCATCACCAAGATTAACAATTTGCTGGAGGTACAGGAGAAAGGAAGATTCCCTTCCCAAACACTGCCAAATCCAAAGGGAGTCTATGAAATATGTTCTTCCAATAACTCAAGGATGGATAAAGTAAAAACTATCATCTTTGAGTGGAAAGAAATTGAGCAACCCGGTGCCATGGCTGGGAAGAACGAGAAAGGAAAAGGAAGTTGAGGCTTGAGGAGAATATGTCGAGAAGATTCAATGAAGAAAAACATGCCCTCCATTTCCTCAAACACTTAGAGAAAGAAAACAATCACAAAACCAAGTGAAATTTGGGGAGGTGCTAAGGCAAGTGAAGGTAAATATCCCCCTGCTTGACATGATTAAGCAGGTCCCGACCTTATGCGAATTTTTTGAAGGACTGTGGACGGTGAGAGGGTTGGGCATTGAAAGAAAACCTTCCTAAGCCCCGAACAAGTCGTGCTATCATTCGAGCAAGACCTCGGTGAAATACAGGGATCTAGGATCCCCACTTAATGTAAGTCGACATTTGAGGCTTGCATGGGCAGCCTTTGTTGGGACTTGGGGGCAAGTGTAAACCTCTTGCCATGTGATGAATAAGCGGTTGGAGTTTAGAGCTTAAGCCTACCTGACATCACTCTCACTAGTTGATGGTCGATAAAATTCCTAAGGAATGATGGAGGATGTTTTGGTAAAGGTGGACAAATTCTCTTGCCCGGAGTGGATTTTGTAGTGTAAATCTTAGAACCAATCACAATTGGGCCTAATAATGTGCCAATCATCCTGGGAAGACCATTTTTGGCCACTTCCAATGCGATAATCAATTGCTGGAATGGAGTCATGGAGCTCACATTTGGCAACATGACATTATAGCTCAATATTTTTCACCTGAGTAACAAGCCTGGAAACTAGCGAGAAGATGACATCTGAGATTTGATGAAGTCGCTCAATTGGTCAAGTCTGAAACCAAAAGCTCCTAAGCTAGAGGCGGAATTGGTGCAAAAAAATAAAGCAATTGGTGGAGAATGGACTGCACCGTCACCCCTGTATAGCTAATGATTTGCCCAGCATCACCAAGTGAAAAGAAACACAACCTGAAAAGGGAGGCCCAGGAGCATGGGGCATGTGTACGGCACACATCAACTGCGGGGGTGGGAGATCCTTCTCTTGGATCCTCCCATGAATGGAACCGATTATAATTGAGAGAGTTTTGGTTTTGGTCTCAGGATAAGCTGACTCAAAAATTTTGATTTTACTTAATTTGGTCAATTTTAGGTTTATTATTTTTAGTAATTTTCCTTATCTAAATTTTAACTAAATATAAAAATTTTAATTTTAAGTATTTTTATTTTATTTTTATTTTATTTTATTTTTACTTTTATTTTATTTTGTTTTTTAGTTTACACAAATTAAATTTTGTTGTTATTTTGCGGATGGAAGTTGGTACAACTAAAAATTTCGCGATCCTTAGCGAAATTTGACAATCCTAACGACTCTTTAGCTTCAGGGGACCTTCCGATTCTTAAACCGTTTATAAGGTTCCCCCCTCATGTTATTCAATTAAACCGGACTCTTCTTTGAGTAGTCTGCGAGGCCCTCTATGCCACAGTTGCTACCTGTTTGATGCGCAGTAGAGCCTGTGACTGAGCATCACAGCTCCCAGGCCAGACTGTGATCCCCATTGCCGCAGGGCTGACTTGAGCGCACCTCAGCTCTGATCCCGAGCCGCGTATGGAGTCATGCGACAGCACTGCAGTCACCTACTTTGGAGTTCCTATTTTGCATGATTTAGCTTCCAGCCATAGTTCGTACCCATGGTGGCCATCGTTATAGGCTGGGTGGATTCGATGCGATGAGAGAGGCAGTGCAGGCACTTCCAGAATTTACGAGTTGATCGCTCTTGGACCAGTGACCTCGACCAAAAACTACATATACAAATTTAGTTGCATAATTACCAAAGGTTATTATCTAATCGAGCTTGCACCCATAAAACACAATTTGAACCAGAAAATCTCATAGAGATTAACCATTTTCAATTTTGGTTTTGGCTGATATCACTATGAGTGCGGTCGACCAAGTAATAAAATGGATATTAAGTCCAGTCTCGATCCCACGAGAGATCTCAGAATTTTAAATCCTTCTGCGACTACTCAAGCTTAGTACTATTTGGACCATAAAAGTGATATTGAATCCGACTTAAGAAAATTTGGAAATTATATACTAACACGAGTAAAGTAAATGAGTAATCAAATAAACTGGAATATAAGAATAAGGAATAAAATAGTTAAGAAAACAAATGGACATTGAATAATTATCTTTAGAGAACACATCAAATTATCTTGATGAGCTTAAAAGTCATATTTTTAGTCCATTTTTACATTTGATTTCATCTTAAAAATGAATAAATAATACTCTGAGAAATATGAAGAAACTCACGAATTATTGTTATTAGCGGAAGAGAGAAGAAAGTGAAAAATGCAGCAATAAGTGGAGAAAATGCGGTCGAATGGCGGAGGCGAAATGAAAAGAAGCGGCTGGTCATTGATGCCGATTTTAGGTTTACACGATCCGGTCATGAAATTGAGCAGCCGAAATTGAAGGAAATCGATTCGATTGACATGGATATGAATGTGAGTCCACGGTGGAAATTTGCTCTTGGTAAAGGCACGAAATAAGTTGATGTCACAGCGTGGGATCGGTCGTGACATCGAGAGCAGCCAGGTTGAAAGCCAGAGGCAGTTGATGTCGCGCGTGAGATCTATGTGTGACATCGAGGCAATGGATTTGAGAGGGAAATGGCGATGTCACGACCGGTGAAATCCGCGACATGAAATCATTGTTAAGAAGGCGCAAGCCATAGGCGATGTCGCGACGTAGAATGATCGCGACCTGACTACCTTTCGATTGGTGAGCTTCATGAAGTGAAGTCGCGACAAGATATCGATGTCGTGACATCGAAAACATTTCAGATCAAGGCTGAGCGTGAAGTGAGGTCAGCGACAAGATGTCGATCATCGTGACATTAGGAACAACGGTTAAACCCTCTGATTCCATAAGATGATGTCGCGACAAAGAGATTGATGTCAGAGCATCGAAGACTATCGATTAAGCGCTGGGTAACGAGCTAAAGATTAGCGACAAAGAGATATGACGTGCGACATCGAAGAACAAATTGAAACACGCAAGGCGTGAAGATGTCGCGACAAGATGATGTCCAGCGGTAGAATGACCAAATCAAGGCTACATAGAGTAAGTTGATGTGCGGCGTGGGGTGGAATGTGCGACATCGATGATATCACGACAAGAGGCGAAATTGGCGAGCGATGACTTTGGGCACGGATATAAAATCCACAATAGGCTACATTGGGATTAGGGCCAATTGAAACCACATAAAATACGCAGCGACTATCGACTCATTACAATAGCTTGGCGGCCCACGGGCGAAGTGCGGATAGTGAAAGCTCATTTTCTTTATTTTCTTTTCTTTTCTTTTCTTTTTCTTAATTTTTTTTTATTTAGTCGTTTTAGAGAAGCGGTGCATCTCATTTTTATTTTTCGATGTATTTTACGAATGCGGATGTTATCGTTTGGTGAAGGAATTTGGTCTGATTTCAATTTCTTTTCAAATTACTACCTGGAATGTTTGAAGTTAAGACAAATTTATGGAATTCGATTGTTTCAGTTTCAAATTGCAGTTATTCTTATGATCGGATAGATCTTTGTATGGTATGGTCGATAATTGAGATCCGACTTCCATTAAGTGAGCGTTATAATTGAATTTATCTTTCTGTAGTGCGTTTCATGACTTATTGTAATTCCAGGTTAATGAATTTACTTGGTTTGGGTTTATTGTCTTGGGATCGAATATTAGTTCTTATACCACGTTAAGATTTAAGTAATTTATACGATTTCAGGGTCCTCCCGAGTGACACGGGAAGACATTCCACGAGGTAATGTGCATTTCTTTGAAGGTATACTAACTTTTAACTATTAGGGATCTTTTTAAGCTTTGTAAGTTCATAGATAAATCCTCTTCTCTTGAAATCAAGAGCAGAGTTTGTGTGGGTTATCTATTTAAACAAGCAAAAGTTCACACTCAGGTCGGATAGTGAGGCCCGATCCGGGTGTTAGGCGCCCAGTCTAATCAAGGGAAAGGTTGGAGCTATTCCTAATTTCGAGAGGAGGCAATCTGGAAGTTGTATATCCTTGTGGAAGTAACTTGGGAGCTAAGGTTCACAGGTCATGAAATGGGTGCTGAGTATTGCAGAAAATACCCTGATTAAAGAGAGTCCTTTTTTAAAAGTAGTTATCTAATTCCACGTATTCGAGAGAATCGGTCATCGATAGATGATGAGATGTGGAGTGTGGAGATCCATTTGCTACAGCGCCTTGGGCCAGTTTTGAGACTTGAGATTATCAAAAATTTTATCGGAAGTGCAAGAGATCGATAGTTCACTATAACTGTTTCTATTGATGTGTCTTACCGAGGGATAACTGTCGGTATTCATTTCTTTTATTAAAAATTAACTTCTTCTTTATTCTTTATCTTCCGGTTTGTTGGATAGTTCATTTATTTTCTTTTGTTCGTTTAATTTTCCGGCACCTTAATCTTTGGATCCTACTATCATTTGTGGTCCGAATGGTATGAGTGAGTGGTCGGGGTAGTTGATTTAAAATTTTTTGGTCTGTGGGATGATATGCGGACTTAAATCCGTTTTATTACTTGTCGGCACGTGCGCTTCTGAATCTCGGACGAAACCGAGCTTTTGAAATGATTTGCTTTAAGAGATTGGTGGTTTATAGTATAAAGATAACAAGTTTTGGTGCGGATTTGTCGAGTTAGACAATAGTCCTTTGGTAATGGTACATAGAATTTATCACGAGTTCTTTAGTCAGTTAACGGGTTTTTGAAGATTTGCGTTGCCCGGGGGTGAACAATAGTCCTTTATTAATAGTGTCATAAATTTGTATGTGTGTGTTTAGTTCGGTGAACAAGTTTATGCTAAGCGCCAGATTCTTTGGGGATCGAAATAATTTTGTAATCAATATTCGAGATGAAAGAAAGAAATACTAATTTGGACATTTTTTAAAGAAAGAAAAAGGCAAAATAGCGTTTATTGGTGACTCCACATGTACTTGATCTTTAACAACCCATATTGAATATGTTTTGTGATTTGACTGAAAATCCCTATTAATGGGAGTATGTTTTGCTTCCGAAAAACTTTGATGCATAGGAAGCGAACAGTCTGATTCGGCCGACCACGAGGAAATAGAAAGGACGCTCGGAAGCTTGAGAGAGAGAGATTTAAGAGCGAAAACTCGGCCATGGCGGATGAAAGGCGGATTCGAGGTTGAAATACCATGAAGAAAATTTGAAGGCCTCCAGTCAGCGGTACAATGGAGATTTACGGACCACCAATTATCACGGGAAGAATGCTCGGCGATCAGACTGACTGCGGTAGATGCTAATAATTTTGAATTAAAGCGTGCGATTCTGATGGTCAATGACGTAGTTTCTTTGGTGTCCGCTGAAGATCCAAGCGAGCACCGGGGAAGATTCTCGGGGATGGCGATACTATTAAGGTGAATGGGGTGAGACCGAGAAGTCATAAGCGCACTATTCCCATTCTCTCCTAAGAATCTGACCACATGGTATGAATCTTTACCATATGGATTACGTTGATATGGCGAGGTTAGTTGAGGCTCTTGGGTAGATTCTTTCCGGCCCTAACCAGAAAGAAGGAGGAGATCTTGGTGTTCAGGCGGAGGAAGATGAAAGCTTTGTATGTAGCTTGGGAAAGATTCAGCCAGTTCTTTGAGAAGATGTCCAATGCATGGGATAGATCGAAGACTCGGATGGACATTGTATATCATGCCATGAATGATATGGCAAAGGGATCATTGATGCTTCATGTTTGTGGAGCATTCAAGCGAAAAGTCTTGAAGCGAAGGGTGATTGAAGATCGGCTAAATGTAACATAGAAAACCAGCCACAGGCTTTCAGGAAACGACGGAGAAGGGGATCATGGAGGCGAGGCAAGATGGCTGACCATGGAGCGAGTTGGATGCCATTGTATACTGGGTTAGACAAACCAGAAAGAAAGACACACACCGCTCATGAAATAAGACAATTAGAGAAGGAAATTAAGCTAAGGGGGTGCTGAAGAAAGAGTGGCGAAGGACTTATTGATCTTTGAGAAGAAGGAGGTTAATTATGCAGGTAGACCAAAGAGCTTACCATTTCAAACTGAATCCTAACCTTCCAGGCACATTCTCACTGACCTCAAGAACCATGAGAACTTCGTATGGTGGAGGGGCTTCTCAAGGCCCGAGGCAGGGCCAGAACCCTCATCAAGGGTGGCCAGCGACCACGAGGTTCGGCGACGGCGGCGGCGGGAATGAGCTTGCGAGAAGCGAATGTCGGGGGGTGGGAGGAGGCCCACGTCTTTTGAGAACGAGATCTTTGGGTTTATGGGGGATAATAAAAATTTGTTGAACCTCCCATGAACAAAAGTTTAGAAAATTGGAAGCGGTACATACCAATTCTCGAAGTCCTGAGGAACCTTCTGAATCGTCACTGAAACACAGGAACCTGAAGTGACGGTGGCTCCTAACCTGCAAAAGCCAAAGGAAAGATGCCTTCCCAAATGACACAAGGAAGAACCCAAAAAATTGCATGGGTATGCGGTGAGGAGTGGGAAAGGAGTTAGAAGAGAAGAAAGAAAAAGGTAATGGCCAATGAAAAGAAGAAGTAGCAAGACCGAGAAGGGAAGAACCTTTGGAGAATGACTAAAGAAGGAGTATAAAAGAACATCCAAGGAACAAAGCCTGCGGAGTCCCATTTCCACAAAATTTGCTGAAATCAAAAGAATGGAGGAGGCAGTTTGCAAGAGTTCTTGAAGCTTTCCGGAAAATTTGGAGATCAATATGCCCTTCTTTGAAGTAGTGACTCGGATGCCACTTTGAAATTTACGAGACATCACCAAAGGCAAGAAAAAGAAAAATAGTAGAAGAAGGAATAGTGAATCTCTTTGCCACTTGCGGTCTTGATGTCGAAGAGAAAGGAACTACCGGTAAAGATAAGGACCCGAAGTTTCCACGTTCTTGTATTGTTGGAGAATGGAAATTCCATGAAGCTCTGTGACTCGGGGCTAGTATCAATCGATGCCTCTTCTGTTGCCAAGAAATTAAGTTTGGGAGCTTGTTCCCTGGCTGTTGCTCTTCAAATGGCGGGACCCGGTCCCGATGGTGAAACTGAAGGGGTCATTGAAGATGTGTTGGTCCTTGTTGGAAGTTTGTATTCCCGATGGAGCTTAATCATTACGGACATGGAAGAAGATTCACAAGTACCTGCTATTAGGAAGACCGTTCCTAGCTCTTTGAACCAGCCTTGATTGACATGCAAAAAGGAGTTCTCATCTTAAGGGTTGGAGAAGAAGGCATTGTGTTTAACGTGATTAAAAGTATAAAATATAGACGGGGAAAAGAGGCTACAATGCATTTGATTTGTCTCTCTATTTCAACTACGATATTACTTGATAGTTATAACACTCCGAGTTTTATCAATGAAAAATAGATGAATTCCCGATTATCCGAAGATGTCTGTGCGAATTTCCATACGGCAGAGTTCTCATGCTGCATAGAAGCATGTTGAGCTTGAAGCCAAACAAAAAGATAATGGGGAAGATAGTGAAAATGAGGGAAATTCATCGAGAGACCGATCTGAAGGTTTAGTTTTGAAAGAGTTGCCATGTCATTTTAAAGTATGCTTATAGGTACGAAAAAACCCGTTGATCATTTCGAGCGGATTAAGTGAGAATGAGGAACAAAGATTCTTTGGAAATATTAAGGAAGCATAAGGAATGGCTATTGGTCATTGAAGAGCTGAAGGGTGTCGATCCATCAATTTGCATGCATAAGATTACGCTGAAGGGCTCAAAACATCATAGAACACGGAGGAGGCTGAATCCGGTGCGTGAAGAGGCTAGTCGGAAGGAGGTGCTCAGGTGGTAAATATGGGTTTCATCTGTACTTCATATCAGAACTGAGTCCTTGGGTGAGCCAGTTCATGTGGTTCCAAAGAAAGGAGGGTTTCTTTGTGATCATAAATGAAAAATGAATTGATTCCAACAAGAGCAGTGTGGGATGGAGGTATGTATTGATTACAGAGTTGAATACGACAACCGAGGAAAAAGATCATTTCCTTGCCTTTCCATTGATCGGATGTTGGATAGGTTAAGCGGGACACCCGCACTTTTTGTTTTCTGGATGGGTACTCGAGGATATATCAGATTGCTGTACACTTGAGAGGATCGAGAAGATACGTTCACATGCCCTTATGAACATTTGCATTCGAGGAAGGATGCCGTTTGGGTTATGTAATGCTCGGCTACATTCAGTGCATGATGTCATATTCTGATTTGGTTGAAGAATTGATGGAAATTTTCATGGATGATTTTACGTATGCGGATCCGGCTGACCCGATGTTTAAACAATGCGGAAACAATACTTCAAAGATGCCAAGACAGCGGCTATGCTTGAATTGGGAATGCCATTTTATGGTAGAGAAGGTATTATTCTTGGGCATAAAATTTACGCTAATGGCTAGAAGTTATTGATCCAAAGTATCCATCATCAAGACTCTTGCACCACTACCACGATGCAAAGGAGTAAGAAGTTTCTTGAGGCATGCAGGGATTTTTAAGGGAGTGCATCAAAGACTTTTCAAAATAGCGAGACCACTACTCGGTCTCTTGGAAAAGATACAAGGTTCAATTTTGATGACTCCTGCAAGGTTGCTTTCGATGAAATCAAGATCAGTTAATTACGAGCACTATATTGGCTGCTACATGTGGAATCGAGGATTTGAGGCAATGTGATGGTGATTTTGCTATGGGAGCTGTGTTAGGGCAAAGAAAAGAGAAAGTATTAGGCCATATACTATGCTATATAAGACCTTCAATGAAGCACAAAGAACTACTCAACAACTGAAAAGGAGATGCTAATACCATTAAACATGAAAAATTTAAGGCAGCACATTTTAGGATCCCATGTTAATTCGCGCGATCGTACGGCCCGATCAAGTACGTGTGAAAAGAAGCTAAGCAGATTGATAAGGTGGAGTCTTTGCTTTGTTGCAAGAGTTTGATTTGGAAATAAGGGACAAAAAGGGATGTGACAATGTGATAGCCGACCACTTGTCAAGAGTAGAAAGAAGCAGTGATGAAGAAGAAAATGTGCAGTTAACAGAGAACTTCCCAGATGAGCAATTATTCAAGGTTTCCTTCCAACTTCCATGGTATGCTGATATTGTGAATTATCTGGCTTGTGGAGTAATGCCTTCAGAACTCAGCTACCAACAGAAGAGGAAACTCAGAACTGACAGCAGATATTATATTTGGGATGACCCACTATTATTGAGAAGTCTTGACATGATATGCAGAAGATGTGTGCCGGGAAAGGTGAACAAGACAACATTTTTAATGAATGCCATGCATCACCATATGGGACATTTTACGGAGAAAGAGCGACTCTAGATACTCAATCAGCGGGTTTTATTATTTACTATCTTGGGTGTGCGAGTGGGTGAAATTAATATCTGATCAATGCAAAAGGATTGGAAATATCAGACGGGAATAGAAATGCCCCTAAAAGGTATTATGGTGATACAAATTTTTGATGTTTGGGGAATAGATTTTATAGGACCTTTCCCACCATCATTTGGAAACCTATACATACGCTGCGGTAGATTCGATCTCGAATGGGTGGAAAGCGTTGGCTGTCAAGGAATGATGCTATCTGGGTTGTGAGTTTCTTACTGTGAAAAGAATATTTTGAAGCGGAGTTTGGAACCCCGGAGCCATCGTGGTGATGGGGAACCCATTTGCACAAACAAATATTTGCAAAACTCATGGCAGGTATGGGATCAAGCATGTAATGAGCAAGTATATCATCCCTGAACTAATGGACAGCGAAATTTCGACGGGAGATCGAAGAATGCTTGAAAAATGTGAAGGCTCGACGGGGAAGGATTAGTCTTCCAAACTTTATGATGCACTTTGGGCTTCTGAGGTGCCTCACAAAACCCCATTGGAATGTCCCCATCTGAGTTGTTTTTGGCAAACCATGTCATCTACCTCTTGAATTAAGAATACAAAACAATGTGGAGCTATTAAAGTTAAACCCCGATTTTAAGACTGCGAGGAAGAAAGATTGCTCAAGCTGGCATACGGGTGGAAGAGCGAGAAATGAAGCCTATGATAATGCTAAGAATATACAAAGACAAGACAAAGAAATGGCATGATCGAGGAAAATCCACGGGGAAAGAGTTCAAAAGCGAGAGCGGAGTGCTGCTTTTTTAATTCTAGACTGAAGTTGTTCGAAATTAAAATCAGATTGTAGTGGGCCATACGGTGGTATCAAGTACTACATTTGGAGACGAGTAACATGGCGATAACGGGGGAAAATTCAGGTCAATGGACAAAGGTTAAACATTATCTCGATAGGAAGAGAGGAAAATTGAAGAACTCCAGGTTCTTGAGGAAAAGAAATTGAACCCATGTGAAGTGAGTGGGACTGAAGTGTGACTAATGGGAGGGCAACCCATGAGGATTTAAATTCCCGAATTAATTTGGAAATATTCTTTCTTTTAGTTCTGTTTGAAATTAGGTGGATGTATTTTCTAGAAGGATAGATTTAATTTTTGAAATGGTGTAGTTTAATTAGAATTTTCTTGAATATTGCGTTGATCTTACAGACGGGTTAAAGACATGAATAGCAGAGGCAACTACGAGGGTAATTCCCGACAGCTTGCGGAGAATTCGTGACATGAGAAAAGAATGCTTTCTCCCTAACGTTCAGTAGATATCTTTGAATTAATTTGGCTAAATCTTTGCCAAATCCTTTTTGAAGAGATGTCTAAGCGGGTTAGGAACAATAAGAAGAATTCAAAGTTTTTGAAACCATTGAATTAAGGGGGCTTAGTCCGCATTGGCAAGGTTATGCTTAACGACAAGGCATTATTTCCTAAAACGATGTCGTGGCGGTTTAGGAAGAGCGATTGGCAGTATGGAGGAAGGGAGATACGCCCGGCGGTGGTCAGTTTAAAGAGGATTGTCGCCACATTAAACAAATCTGGAGAACCGTATTATCGCGACATGTTAGGTAGGTCAGCGACATAAAATGCGACATGTGCCAACCACTCACTTCAAAAAGCCCTAAATTTAATGACCTAAAATAAAAGAGCGAGTGGAAATCGCTGACAATTCTTAATTGAAGCATTAATCGGCCCGGCGAACGGTGATTGAATTGCAGCTGTTGGAAACTATTTCATTAACTCCGACCCACGTAACCATTCACCTTCGTCTTCCTCTGAATCTCAACTCCGAAAACCCTAGCATTCCAAACTTTACCGGCTTTTCCTCTTATCTCAGATGGAATTTGAAATTCCACCACAGTGCCTAACCTGAAACGAGATTATGAGGAACACGAACAATCGAGAAAGAAGAAGAAACTTGCACGAGAGGAAACGGAGGTTAAGATGAGATTCGTCGGGAAGAGCAAGCAGGTGAGATGCCATCAAAAACACCCGGAAGCTCAGATAACTTCTCAAGGCGAGCAAAAAGGGGAAAGAGAGGGGGGGAGGGGGGGGGGGAAAAGGAGAAGAAGAAGAAATGAAGATTTCGTATCCAGGTGACATTTCCAGTGGAGAAGTACTATGCTAACTGGGGTTTTTGTTACGAGGAAGTTCAAAAGCCTGTGACTCCTTTCAAGGGGATGATGGGAGAGAGGATGGGAGGTCTCTGCACACACCAAAAAAGCGAGTTATCTGACCTTGGTGAGAGGTTTTTTATTCAATATGGTGCAGAAAGGAAGGATGGGTAGTTTATGTTAGAGAGTCTCTGGGTCTCCTCTGAAGCTAGGAGCCATCAGCAAGGAGCTATGGGATGACAATACACAAGCATGGCTCCAAATTCAAGAAAATTTTGGAAAAACCGAATTTTAGAAAGATTTTGAGCTCATGATGGAAGGCGGTTAGACCAAGGAGAAGAGAAGCCAAGAGCTCACGAACGGGAAGCCTCAGCAAAGGAAGCGAAGTATGGTTTTACTTCCTTGCATCTGTTTTGGTTCCAACAAAACATTTATGCACAGTGAGAGAACAAGAAGTTGTACTGCTGTACGCCATACTCAAGGGGTACAAGATCAATATAGGAGTTATCATAGAGAACTCTATCATGAGGTATCATAGAGGAATAACAAAGAGTCTGCTTCCTCACCCGTGACAATCCACGGAGTTCTGGCAGGGGGGTGAAGGAGATTGGGAGTCGAAGAAGTTCCCAGGCTTCACCACTCCTTCTGACAGGAGTTAGCAAGGGGCCAAGAAATCAGAGGAAAAGGGAGTCTTTGTTAGAGCAGGAGGTGGAAGCTAATTTGAAGGACCCGAAAAGGGACCAGGAGGACCGCGATCGGAGCGAGGCACTTGTTGACATCCTGACCCTGATGATTACATGTTCACGGATAATGTAAGGGCGGGAGGAAGACAACTAATAGACTTCTCCATCCCTTGACGGTTCTCCTCCTATACAAAGCGAAATTTCCAGCACGGGCTTCGAGAGGAGCACAAGAGGACAACTCAGATGCAGGCTCTGATGCCATGCGAGAGAGAATAGAGGAAAGAGGAAGGAGTGGAACTTAGCTTGAGGTCGAGAGAAGGAATGTATGAAAAAGAACTGAAAAGAAGAGACCAACAGTGGGAAGAAGGGAGTTAAACATAAAGAAAGGGCATGAGGTGGGAATCCAAAGAAGAACACTTGAGTGGGAAGAAGAATGACGGAAAGAGGAACGGATGGGAAAAATGTTAGGCAATGAGGGAGAAAGAGTTCGAAATAAATGAAGGAAAGAGATCACGATTTGTTACTGAAACTCAAACTGAGTCATGAAGCTTTCTATAACAAGCGGTTTGATCGTGACTCGACTCTGGCATTGTTAGAGCGAGATAAAGAGCATGACACAAATTTGGGGAGGCTTGGATAAAGGGTTTCAAATTACTATACAAATCTCTCTGGAGGGATTTGGAAAATAAGCCCGAGCATTGAGACAAAAGCAATGGGAGGCCAGATCTCTGAGGGTAGAAGGAATGGTAGAAAATTTAGATTTGATTAACAACAATGCTGCCAGAATTAGAAGTGATGGTGAAATGAAAATACAATAGATGGCTTGGGAGAAAGGCTAGGGATGAGTTGAGCTGAAGGTTGATCTCTACAATGAGATTTTCATTGAAGAGCAAATGGAAGGAAACAAAAAGCAAAGAAGAGATGAAAATTCACGAATTTTAGCCCATTTAAGTACATTAGACCTAGATCCCCCCCAGCATTTTTGCTCAGGCTATTTCAAGAAAAATAGACCTTCTCCCTTCCTAACTTTCAGTACCATTCTTCTCCCATACTGTGTATCCAACAGTTGCAAATTAATCATAAATAAAATGAGAAATTTAAATTGAAGTGTTGTGTGCTATTTTGCAATTGATTGTTCAATGTTATGTTGCTTTGTGGTTGCATGATTAGGAAATCAAAGTAGGAAATAGTTCCAGAATAAAAACTGCTGAGAGGACATTATCTTAATTGAATGAAGCAGTTAGAGTAGGAGTAAGCTGAAATGAGGAAAAATTGCATAATAAGGACAAAATGCATATAGTTTAATTGAAACACAAGGTGCAAAAATTACTTATGTTTAACTAATAAGTCCAGATTAGAGGAAGGTAATACAACAGAAGGAACAAAACATATTTTTGAGATTGTGGTATGAACAGTAAGTGAAGAACACATTGAATATCAATTAACTTAACTCATCATAAATAAAAATGAGTGAAGATACTCTATGGTTAGTCACAAATTTGTTCAACCAAATTCTAGAATTTGTTAGATTATTAGTTGAGCGAAATCTTAGGTGTCTGATGACAAGAGATGATACGAGCCATTCTTGGACGGTTGAGCCATTAGCCATCCACTATTCATATCTTGATGCATCTCCCAGTGGATTCAGAGAATTGAGCCAACAAACTGTTCTTGAAAAAATAAACCAATGGAAACCCTGACTCATCCCTAAGACATCAATCCTTGATAAGAACCTATGATTACCCAGAATTCAAGAGGAAGAAAGAAATGAAGTTTGGGAGTATATATTTTTGAGGAATTTCAAAAAAGGAATGAAGAAAAGAAAAGACGAAGAGCAGAAAATGCAACGAAAAGAGAGCTACAGGATAGTTTTATCTTGTGGCCTAACTCTCTTGAACAATTAAGTTCTTAGGGGTGTTTCAGCACTAGTACCTAATGCCATGCGGTATGGGAGTTTACTAACCCAAAGTTCGCTAAGAGTGTTAGAAGCCTAAAAGTTAAAACGTACACTATCCCTTAGTGGTATGAGCAAGGAAATTCCCGGGTGAAATTATAAGTGTAAAATAGGGAATACGAGTTACGAGAGAATGAAGGAAATCAAAGAGATATCCCAAACATAGAAGTTTAGAGTTTATTAGAAACTATAAGAAGAGGGTAGAAAGAGAGAAAATGTTAGAGGGTAATCTTAACTTTAAAAATTCCTTCCATCTACCCATTACCCAAACTACAATATAAGCCCAAAGAACTGATTGATCTTGAAGAATTTAAAAATCATACCATTAGTGGAGATCAATATGAAAAACAAGCCTATGGAATTTGGAAAAGAGGAAACAATCAAAATTGTGAAAAGAACTTTAGGAGTTAATGGCTTCGATAAATGAGAAAACAATTCATTATTCACTTGAGGATCAATAGTATATTGTTTGTAAAACAATTTCCAGCATGTTGATTTACATAGCATAAAGTAGAGACCAACCTTAATTTGGACTTGAAGTTAGATGCTCTGAAAATTTTGCACCTTGCATTGCAATTAAATTGAATGAAACTAGAACCAAATCACCGGAAAAATGTCTTAATTATTTTGTTTGAGGACAAGAGCAATTCTTTATTTTCTTTGCTTGAGGACAAGCAAAATTTTACAAGTTTAGAGTTTGATGAGTGCAAAGTCATCTATTTTTAGTCCATTTTCTGTTTGATTTTTATCTAAAATGATAAATAATATCTGAAATATGAAGAAACTCCGCAATTGTTGACCAATGGGGAAGGAAAGAAAGTAGAAAAATACGACCAATAAGTGGAGGAAAAATCTGTTGATTCAGATAAGCCGAGAAGCCCGAGAAATGAAAGAAGCCCATTTGAGTCATTGATGCGATTTTAGAATTTACAGATCCAGTCCTTAAATTCGCGACATCAAGAAATTGAAGGAAATCTGATTCAGGTCGCGACATGGATAACAGATATTGAGGTCTTTTATTTGGGTTGCTCTTGATGGTGCGAGGAAATAAGCTGATGTCGCAACGTGGGATCGAGGTCGCGACATCAGAACAGCGGAGTTGAAAGCGGAAGGCTAAGTTGATGTTCTGCGGCGTGAGATCGATGCCGCGACATCGGGAACTCCAGCGGATGAAAGTTGAAGAGGGAAATGGTACGTGTCGCGACAAGAGGCTGAAGTCACGACATCAAAAATCATCAAGAGAAGACTGCAAGCCATAAGCTGATGTCGCGAAATGAGAATTCGAGTCAGCGACACGGGTTTGCCTCAATTGAAGGTGAAGATTCATGAAGTGAAGTCGCGATAGGAATATCGATATCGTGACATCGAGAACACGACAGGATCAAGGCTGCGAGCGTGAAGTGAGGTCGCGACAAGATATCGATGTCGTGACATCAGGAACGACCAGTTGAAGCCTACAGTTCCATAAGATGATGTCGCGACAAGAGATTGATGTCGCGACATCAGAGAACATCGATTATTGTGATGACTTAGGCTAAGGTCGCCGAGATATCGCGTCGCGACCAGGGAAGAACAATTGAGCACGAGCGTGAAGATGTAGCTACAAGATATTGATGTCAGCGACATCAGAATGACCAAATCAAGGCTACATAAGAGTAAGTTGATGTCGCGTCGCGATTGATGTCGCGACATCGATGATGTCCCGACAAGAGGCGAAGTCGCGACGAGCGGTGACTTGGGCTGGATACTCTAAAATCCACAACGGGCTACATTAGGTTAGGGCCCAATTGAGAAACCCTATAAATCACAGCGACTATCCATCTCATTCACGGTGGCTTGGCGGCCAGGCGAGAGGTCACGGATAGTTGAAGCTCATTTCTTTATTTTTCTTTCTTTTCTTTTTTTATTTTTACGATTTTTTTATTTAGTCGTTTTAGAAGCGGTGTATCGTATTTTTATTTTAGTTGTATTTCACGAATGCGGATGTTATCGTTTGAAATTTGAAGTGAATGCGATTTCAATTTCTTTTCAAATTACTACGGAATGTTTGAAGTTCGGACAAATTTACGGAGGTCGATTGTTCGATTTCAAATTACGATTATTCTTATGATCGGAGATGTTGTATCGTGTAATTCGTTAATTGGGGAATCGGCTTCCATTAAATTGAGCGTTATAGTCGAATTTATCTTTCACGTAGTCGTTTCCAGCAACGGTAATTTCAATTAATGAATTTATACAGTTTTGGGTTTATTGTCTTGGGATCTGAATATTAGTTTGTTATACGTTAAGATTTAGCGTCATTTACTTTGCGATTTCAAGGAGTCCTCACAGGTAACCGCAAGGGAAGACATTCTGAGAGTAATGTGCATTTCTTTGAGTATGCTAACTTTTGCTATTAGGGATCTTTTGAGCTTTGTAAGTTCACTTAGATAAATCCTCTTCTCACTTGAAATCAAGAGCAGAGTTGAATGAGTTATCTATTTAAACAAACAAAGAGTTCACCTCGGTCGGATAGTGAGGCCAATCCGTGTTAAGGCGCTGATCTAATCAAAGGGAAAGGTTAGACTATTCTAATTTCGAGGAGAACAATCTGGAAGTTGTATATCCTTGCTTGACGATAACTTGGGGAGCTAAGGTTGATCCGTAAAATGGGTATGAAGTGTGCGAAAAATACCCAGTTAAGGGAAGTCCTTTTTTAAAAGTAGTTATCTAATTCCCTGTATTCGAGAGAATCGGGTCATAAATTAGATGATGAAATGTGGATTGTGGAGAGATCCAGCTTCACTACAACGCCTTGGACAGATTTTGAAACTTGAGATAATCAAGAAATTTTATCAGAATTAACTACAGGAATCGATAGTTCCTATAAGTATTTCTATTGATGTGTCTTACAGGGGATAACTATTGATATTCATTTCTTTTATTAGAAATTAACTATTCGCTATTCTTTATCTTCCGAGTTTATTGGATAGTTCATTTATTTTCTTTTGTTAGTTTAATTTTCGACCTTAATGGATCCTACTATCATTTTGTGGTCGAATAATGCAAAATTGAGTAGTCGGGTAGTTGATTTAAAATTTTGAGATCTCTGTGGGATCGATGTCACGGACTTAAATCCATTTTATTACTTATCGACACCGTACTTGAAATATGGGTTAAACCAAACTTTTGATAGATTCACTTTAAGAGATTAGTGGTTTATATAGTATAAAGGATAACAAGTTTTGGTGCCGTTAGAAGTTAGACAATAGTCCTTTGGTAATAGTGCCATAAATTTGTACGAGTTCTTTGGTCCGGTTAACAGGTTTTTGGTGCCGTTGCCAGGGACTAGACAATAGTCCTTTGGTAATAGTGTCAAATTTGTATGTGTGTTTTGGTTCGGTGAACAACTGCTATAGTGAAGTACCAATTCCTGTAGTTAATACTCATAAAACTTCTTGAATATTCGGGTTTAAAATGTCAAGGCGTTTAAGCGATGTGGATCTCCACTGCACATTTCATTTATCTAATTTTTGATTCTTTGGGGACGGGAATGAGGATAACTGCCTTTTAAAGGGATTTCAGCAATGCAGGTATTTTTCTTTTGCAATACTTCCTTACCCATTTATGGTGTTGTAAACCTTAGCTCCCAAGTTGCTCCAGTCCAAGCAAGGATGTATACAACTTCGGGATGCTCTTCCTCAATTAGAATGAATCACCCTCTCCTTGATTAGATCTCGGCTAACACGGGATTGGCCTCGCTATTGAATTGAGGTGAACTCTCACGCTGTTTAAATTGATAACTCATTTAAACTCCTGTGAGTTCAAGTGAGAAGAAGAGATTTATCGAGTAAACTTGCAAAGCTCATTAGATCTCAAATAAGCGAGTTAATATACCTTGAAGCGGTATTCATAACTCTTAGGACCGCCTTCTCTGTGTCACTCAGCTGGGCCTCCTTGAAATCGAGGCTTGATGAGACAAATCTTACTTGGGTATAAGAGCGATATTCAGATCAAAAACAGTAAACCCAACACCAGGAGTAAATTCATAAACTGAAATTCAAGAGGCTGCAGGAGCGACTAGGAAAGATAATTTGACTATAGCATTACTTAATGGAAAATTTGAATTCCTCAATTCTTGGATGCTACATCATTCCTCGATCATAGAATAGCGCAATTGGCCCGAAGAGTTGAATTCGAGAAATTTTAATACGAACTTCAAACATTCAATTAGTAATTTGAAAAGAATAGAATGCTGCATTGAAACTACTTGCTCAAAATCGAGCAACACAGTCGAAGAGAAATGGCTTGAAAAATAAAGCGATAAATCTAATCTAATCTCTATTTATCAACATTGAAGAAAAGAAAAAGAAAAAGAAAGAAACTAAAGAAAATAAAAGAAAATGAGCCTTGGCTCCAGGACCTCGTACACATGTCACTCGAAGGCTGCGTTCTCTTTTGGTGCATTTGCTTATTTATAAGGAGTTTCTCGGTTGGGCCCACCCAATCCTGTACATTCGGTTGTGGATTTCAAAGTGAGCTGTGATTCTTTTATTCAGTCGCGACCTCAAATCTGTGCGACATCATCCAATATCGCGCATCGATCTCCACGCGTCGCGACATCAACCTAAGTCTATCTGACCTTGGTAGTCGTTAAATGATGCTCGCGACCTCGATCTTGTAAATGACATCAACCCACGTCTTACTGCGGGCTTCAAATGGTTGCTCGGATGTCGCGACATCAATCTCTTATCAGCGACATCAACTACTTATGAATCTGCCCAGTTTTCAAGCGATGTCGCCGATGTCGCGACCTCGGTCCCTTGTCGCGACATCGCCCATGCGCTGCGGGCTTCAATAGGAGTTCTCATGATGTCACGACATCAGTTAAAGTCTTCTGTAGCTTTTAAGCCCGAGCGTTATGATGTCGATGTCTCTTATGTGGCGGCCGGTTGCGATGTCTCTGCCCCAGCCCCGTTAAATGACCCTCGATCCGCTCCGCGACGCCGACTTAGTTCTACGGAAGCTGGCGGATTACTTTGGTGCCAGCGGCATCATTCCTTTGCCGTGACATCGACTTTAAGGCTTACAAGCTTCGCTGATTACTCTTGGTGTCGCGACAACAATCTCTTGTCGCGACCTTGACTTATAGCTTCTGCATTCTTCACTTGAAGTGGTTTCTGTTGTCGCGACATCAATTCGCTGCCCTCTTGAGTTTCAAGCGATCGTTCTTGATGTATGACTTCAATCCTCTGTGCGACAACAACTTGAGTTATCGGCAATCTCTAAACTGTCCATAGCTTCAAAGTAGTTCTCATCGCGACCTCTATCAAATTTCTTTCATGTTTCCTGA
This sequence comes from Tetrastigma voinierianum, assembly GCA_016808115.1. NCBI lineage: Eukaryota > Viridiplantae > Streptophyta > Magnoliopsida > Vitales > Vitaceae > Tetrastigma > Tetrastigma voinierianum. Next base: position 136,632 of record JAEQBH010002811.1, read on the forward strand.
TGATGTATGCAGCCAAGTTTGATCATTCGGTGGATGTCGCGACCTCTTCTCGCCCTCTTGTTGTCGCGGCATTACTATTTTATATTATACGTATCATTATCGATGTCCATGATGCATCGGATGTCGCGACGAAGTCTTCTTAACCTTCATTTCTGGTTGCTTCACACAGGTTTCTTTAACTCTCGGCTGCCTTGTTCTTGAGTAAGGTTAGGTTTCATTTGGAGTTTCTTTGCACCTTTGGATATGCATTTTAAATTCTTGCCCAGCTTCACGACATCGGGTTCCTTTATCTTTGTGCACCTTTTCTGCTGCTGACTTGTGACCAATTATCTCTCATTAACGCTCACATCCACCTTACACTTCTTTTACGCAAATATTCTTCTTTTCTTGAATTCCCTGCCATTTAACAATTTGGTTGATTTATTCCATAGTGCATAAATCAGTCTTGTTTAGATAAAATTAGATCGAGGGAAAGATGGGTAAAATAGATGACTTTCAGCTGAAATCAAACTCCCCAAAACTTAAAATTTTGCTTGTCCTCCAAGCAAAAGAAAGAAAAGAAAAGAATTGTTTGTCCTCAAACAAATAAAGAAAATTTTAAGGACATTTTTCACAGTTTGTTAACGATGGCATTCAATTTAATTGAAATGCAAGGTATGCATTATTTTAAGTACACATCTAGCTTGAGTCAGTTGAGGTTGGTTTCTACTCTTTATAGTATACAAAACTAAGCTTTATTGAAATTGTTTCATAGCATAATCATTGGATCTGTTGAAAAATAGAATTATTTTCCTTTCTCATCTTCATAATTATTCACTTAACTCCCTAGGTCCTTCACGGAGTTTTCTTGTTTGTACTTTTCAAGGAATTCCATAAGCTTGTTATTCATGATCTCCACTAATGTAGGTAATTCCATCCTTTGAGATCAATCAGAGTCTTTTGGGCTTGCAATGTTAGGCTTGGGTAGGGTAGGATAGAAAGGAACTTTTGGTTTAGATTACCCTGAACTCTTTCTCTCTTCTTTCTCCTCTTTGCCCTTTTCCTTGTAGTTTCTTTAATAAACTCCCCCAAACTTCATTTTTGGGACATCTCCTGGATTTCTTCTATTCAGAACTATATGCTCCCATTTCTCATTTGTAATTCAACTGGTGGAATTTTCTTTGTTTGTCACCATTCAGGGATAGTGCAATGTTTACCTTCTTGACTTTCTAACACCATAGCCGAACTTTAGTTAGTAGCACCATACTAGATAGGCATTAGGGTACTAGGTGTTGAAACACCCCTAGGAACTTAATAGTTCAAGAGAATTAGGCCACAAGGTAAAACTTATCCCTTTTTTTTTTATTGTATTTATGTTTTTTGACCCTTTTTCTTTCATTCCCCTTTTTCTATCTTTTCTCCTTGAGTTCTTCAAAAGCAACCTCCCCCAAACTTGATTTCTTTCTTTCTCTTTCAGTTCTTGGGTAATCACAGGTTCTTTATTGGAAGATTGATTCTTTTGGAAGGTTTGGGGTTTAAATTGGCTGATCATTAGAAATAAGGCTTGATTGGCTCAATTTTTGGAACTAAGGTATATGCTTTAGCATATAGGTAGGGATGGCAGATGGCTCCAAACTTTCCAAGAATGCTTTGCATCATTTTGTCAATTTGCATGCTTTAAGTTTCGCCTCAATCAATAATCTAACAATTTCTAGAATTTGGGTTAGCCTCTTTGTATTGACCATTAGGAGTTCCTTGCTTAATTTTTTGTTGATGAGTGATTAAACTCTTTAGTATCAACGAGGTTTCTTGACTCATTATTTCATACCACAATCTCAAAAATAAGTTTTGTTCCTTGATTTCATTATTTTCCTCTATTACGGACTCATGACTAAATTTAAAATTACTTTTGCACTTTGTGTTTCAATAAAATTGTATTAAGTGGCCCTTATTCTAGATTTCAGCTTGTTTCTAATCTAACTACTTCATTCAAGCGCTGACTCATGACATCTCGACAATTTTTTCTTACAGAACTGAATTCCTACTTTTTATTTTTCCCGACTATTATCATAAATGACACAACATTAGACGAACAAATTCAAAATAGCACACAACAATTCAATTCAAATTTCTTATTTTATTTCTGATTCAATTGCAACAGTTGGATACAATTCAAATGGGATAAAGAGGGTAAAGAAGGTTAGGCAGGGAGAAGGTCTATTTTTTTCTTTTGAAATAGCCAGGAGCAAAGATGTTGGGGGGATCTAGAGTCGGTCATACCTAAATGGTAGAGGTCGGGGTGAATTTTCTTCTTTCCTTTCTCTTCTTGGTTTCCCTCTCCATTTGTTCTTCAATGAAAATCTCATTAGAGAGATCCAACCTTTTGTTCAATATCTGCCTCTTCCCCCGAACCATTCATTGTATTCTCCATTTGATCATGACCTCTAAGAATTTGGAGAGATTATTGTTAATCATATCTAGAATTTTCTAGCCATTCTTTTGCCTATAGGATTCAGTATCCTTTTCCTTCTTGTCTCTATCATCCAGTTTATTTTCAAAATCCTTCTAGAGACTTGTATAGGAACTTGAAGCCCTTGATTTGCTCCCCAATTTAGCTTCTTACTCTGTATCTCTTTTCTTTATCAATGTGAGGAGTTGAGAGGAATCACGCTTTCAGTCGGATTGTTATAAAAGCTTCATGACTTAGTTTGAGTTTACGTAGCAGTTATGATCTCTCCTTCATTTCTTTCTTAAATTCTTCCCCTTGCTGCTTCAAAATTTTTCTCATCTGTTTAGCTCTTCTCCCCACTGTTGTTCTCTTATTTGTAGCTCAATCTCATGCTCCTTTTCCTTCTTGTTTAGCTCTTCCTCCCACTGCTGGTCTCTTCTTTTCAATTCTTTTTCATAAATGCCTTCTCTGAATTCACACTTTAGAGTTCCAACATTTACATTTTCATCAATTCTCTTTTGCATAGCATTATTAGCTTCCAGTGTCAGCCCATTCTCTTGTGCCTCCCCGCCCGAGCTTTCTCCATATTTAAAAATTTTGTTACGCACGGGGAGGCGCTAAAGGAATGGAGAAGTCTATTAAGTTTGCCTTCATCCACCTTATCATTATCGACAAAAATGAAATCATTGTTGTCGAGGTGGAGTTTACAGTTGCTGCAACTCCTTCTCTGACAACGGAGTCTCAACACCTACGAGATGCTCTCATTTGGGAGCTTCATCTCTTTCTCTACAGCCACCTTTTCTTCTGGTTTCTTGGTCCTTTGCTAACTCTGTCGGAAGGTGGTGAAGCTGCAGGTACTTCTTCTTCGATTCCATACTCCTTTCACCTCGGCCTTCAAACATAGAGCAGTGATTATTCTTTGGGTGAGAATAAACCCTCTTACAATCCACTTCATGATACCTCATGATATAATTCTCAATGGCCAGCTCCTACATTGATCTTGTATCCCTTTAGGATGGCATACAACAACCACGACTTCTTGTTCTCTCCTTTGTGCACACGTGTTTTGTTGGAACCAAAGCGGAAGCTTGGGGAAGTAAAACCGCACAGCCGCTTCCTCAGTAAGGGCTTCAACATTCAATGTTCTTGCTTTCTTCTTCTTGGTTTAGCTGCACCTTACCATTAGTAGGCTTCTTAATCTTTCCAAAATCTGGTTTTCAAAGTTTCTTGAATTTGGAACCATGCTTGTCTGCTTGCCATGCCATGACCTGTTTTTTTTTTTGTTAGTATAGCCATATGAAACCAGACTCCTCTAACACAAACGCTCTATCCTTCCTTCCTGCAAATTTGAATAAAACTCTCTTACAGGTGCTGTATACCTTGATTTTTGGTGTGCGTAGAGACTCTCCCACCCTCTCTGCTCTATCATCTCCTTGAAAGGAGTAACGGGATTTTTGAATCTCCTCTTTGTGACAAACCCCCTTGTGCTTGCATCCACTTTCCACTTGGAATACGCCGTCGACCAGGAAATCTTCTACTTCTTCTTAACCCCTGCACTTTCCACTTTCCTTTTTGCTCTTTCTTGGGAGTTTGCGAAGCAGGTGTTTTGATGTCACCTCTCTGATTGTTCTTCAGTGAATCTCGTCTAACCGTTCTTCTTGGCGAGTTTCTTCTTCTGGTTGTTCATGTTCCCCCATAATCTTGTCTAGGTTAGGGACTAGGGTGGGAATTTCAGCCATTGGAAACGAAAGAAAAGCTTTTCACAAGGTTTGGAAAGCTAGGGTTTTCAGGGGTTAAGATTCCGAAGGAGGAAGAAGGTGAATAGTTATGTGGTATGGAGTGAATGATAAAGTTTCCAACAGTTGCAATTCAATCAATGTTTGTGGGCTAATTAATGCTTCATTAAAAACTTGTGCGACTTGATTCCGCTCTTTTTATTTGAGATCATTGAATTTAGGGCTTTTTAAAGTGAGTTAATGGCATTAAAAACTCTTTCATGTCGTGACATGCTAAGTTTGTCGCGACATCAGTGGATTTTTAGGAATTGTTTGATTATCATGTTGCGACATCCTTTTTATTCCTGTTTTTATTCCCCAGCTATTTCCTACCTTGTTGGGGTGGTCGCGACATCATTTTTTCATTTTGAAACTTAATTCTATATCGCCACTTCCACGGTGGTGTCGCGACATGTACCTTCTTCTTCAATACTCACTAATTGCCCTTTCCCAGCACAAGTCACATTAATGTTTTTGTCGTGACATCGGCTTTATAGCGACATAACCCATACAGTAGTGACTGGCTCTCAACTCAATGATCTCAAAAACCTTGAATTCTCTTATTGTTCCTAACCCCTTTAGACATCTCTTCAGGCATCTTCAAGCAAGATTTAACGATCAGATTCAAGTATGTCTCACGAGGGGTGGGTTGGGGAGAAGGTTACTCCCCTTTTCTCATGTTGTGACTTTTACGCTGGTTATTTGGAATTGTTCTATGGTGCCTTGCCATTCATGTCAGCAAACTACTTACGGATATCACTGTAATATTCAAAGAAAATTTGGGTGCGCTGAGTGGTTTATAAAAACTAAATCTATCTAAAAAAAATCCCAGCCCTGTTTCGGCAACTAAAAGAAAAACATTTCAAAACTTAAAATCCAAATTAAATCCTTGAGTTTGCCTCCATTAGCTGCTCAATTTTGGAGTCCTTAGCTAAGACTTCTTTGTTGTGGCACTTCTTCTTTTCATGTAGAGCAGGTTGGAGTTCTTCATTTCCCTCTTCCACATTTAGATAATGCTTTAACCTCTGTCCATTTGTGCTTGAATTCTTCCATTATCAGTCCCTCGGTGTCAGCGCTCCAGATGTAGTACTTGATACCCTTGTGTATGGCCCACTCCATTTTTGGATTTTAATTTCCATGAAACAATTTGATCCCTAGAATTGAAAACGGCCCGAACCCCTGTTCCCCTGCTGCAGACCTTTTCTCAAAATTCTCTGATCATGCCATTTCTTTTTATCCTTGTCTTTGTATATTCTAACATTATCATAAACTTCATTTCAATTCTTCAGTTCGAAGACAGTTGGAGCAATTTTCTTCCCATGCGATATAAGTAGTTTAACTTCTTGGCTACATTACTTGTATATTCCAACTCAAGAGGTAGATGGCATGGTTTGCCAAAAACATCCATTATGGGGACATTCGATAGGGGTTTTGTAGCGATCCTGTAAGCAGGAGTGCATCGTCAAGTTTGGAAGACCAATCCTTTACCTTGAGCTTACTTGTCTTTCAATTATTCTTTTGATCTCCTGTTGAAATTTACCTTGTCCATTAGTGCAGGGATGATAAGCTAAACTCATTACATGCTTGATCCCATACTTGCTCATGAGTTTTGCAAATATTTTGTTTGCAAAGTGGGTTCCCCCATCACTAATGATAGTTCTAGGTGTTCCAAATCTGCTCAAAATATTATTTTGCAAGAAACTCACAACTGTATTAGCATCATTCCTTCGACAAGCCCTGCTTCCACCCATTTGGAAACGTAATCCTATGCTTCGGTATGTATGGGATTTCCAAATGATGAAGAAAGTCCTTATAAATCTATTCCCCATACATCAAAATTTGTATCACCAAAATACCTCAGAGGGCATTTCATTCCTATTTGCGATATTTCCAATCTTTTGGCATCGATCACACAATTAACCCACTCAGCTGAGAAATCTCTTAAGATATTGGGGCATTGAATCTGATTAGGTATCTTGTGGTACATTCTTTCTCGAGAAAAATGTCCCCCATAACTGGTGATGCATGGCATTCATTAAAATGTTGCGCCATTCACTTTGTAACACATCTTATTATGATCATGTCTGACTACTCTTTTTAGGAATAATAATAGGTCATCCCAAATATAATACTCTTATCGATTCTGAGTTTCCTCTTCTATTGGTGGCTGAATTACGAGGCATTACTCTGAAGCAGGATAATTCACAATATCGATACCATGGAGTTGGAAGGAAACCTTAAACAATTGCTCATACAGGAGTTCTCTGTTAACATCACATTTTCTTCATCACTGCCTTCTTTCTCTTGACAAGTGATCAGCTATCCACATTGTCACATCCCTTTATCCTTGATTTCCAAATCAAACTCTATGACAATGACACCCACCATATCAATCTTTGGCTTAGCTTCCTTCTTGACATAATTACTTGATTCTTTGCGTGATCGGTATGAATGATAACATGGGATCCCAAAATGTATTACTGAATTTTTTCACAAGCAAATACTATGGCTAGCATCTCCTTTTCGGTTGTTGGTAAATTTTTCTTGTTCTTCGTTGAAGGTCTTACTAGCATAGTATATGGCCACCCCAGGCCACTTTCTCTCTTTTCTTTGCCCAACCAGCTCCCATGGCAAAATCATGGCATCACATTATTTCAAATTCATATCCCATTACAGTGCGACCATTATAGGTGCTTATGCCAATCGACTTCTGATTTCTTAGCTTATCCTTGCATGAGTCATGAGGTGAACCTTGTATATTTTTCGATGTCATAGTGGTACAGCTATTTTGAAAAGTCTTTGATGAATCTCCTGTAAAATCCAGCATGCCCCAGCTTACTCCTTTTCTTTGTGGTAGGTGGTGCGAGAGTTTTGATAATGGATACCTTGGATTGGTCCACTTCTAGTCCAATTAGTAGAAATTTGTAACGAGAACAATACCTTTGTCACCATAAAATGGCATTTTCCCAATTCGGTGCTAATTTGTTTGTCTTGGCATCTTTGAGTCTTGTTTCAGTTGTTTAAACATTGGTCAAAAATTTGGATCCATACTGCGATAAAGTCATCCATGAAAATTTCATCATCCTTCTTAAACGAATGCGAGAATATTGACATCATACACCTTGGAATGTAGCGGGAGCATTACGACAAATGGCATCCTTCCGGCAAAGGTACCATAGGGGCATGTGAAGGTAGTCTTCTCATAGTCCCTCGGTCTGATAGCAATCTGATTGTATCAGAATACCCGTCAGGAAAACAAAAGTGAGGTGTCTGCTAACACATCATCCCAGCTTTATCGATCAATGAAAGGCAAAAGGAAATGATCTTTTCGAGTTTCTTGAATTCAACTTCACATAATCAATACATACCCTCCATCCACATCCTTTATTCTTGTTGGAATCAATTCATTTTCATTTCGATCACGATCAAACCTTTCTTTGGAGACCATGGGTTAGGCTCACCCGATTCTTTATGCAAAATAGCACATAGATAAAACCCGACATTCAACAATTTTGATACCTCCTTTTCGACTACTCCTTCATCAGGGTTCGGTCTCCTTTGGTGTTCTACGGATAGTTTGAAGTCTCTTCCACCAGGAATCTTATGCATACAAATTGATGGTGATACCAGCCGGCTCTTGATGGACCAAGTTAGCGATTCCTTATGCTTCATGTATTTTGGCAATCTTTGTTCCTCGGCATCAACGAATTTGATTTGGGAAATGATCAGTTTTTCTTTGGTAATTCTAAGTAAGCATACTTTAAATGGCGTGGCAACTCTTTCAAAACTAATCGTGCACTTGCCCGGTTTTACGGATGATTTCCTCTTTTCCATATTTTCCTATTGTCATTCTTGTTTTTGCATCAAGCTCATCATAGTTCTAAAAAATTAGAAAGCTATGTATGGAAATTAGAATAGACATCTTAATTATCTTGAGATTCATCTCTTTTTCATTGATAAAGCCCGGGTACTCGTTCGTTTGTTAACATCGAGGTTGGAAGTATAAACCAAAATCTGCTACATTACAACTTTCCTTGTCTCTGTCTATATTTTTTCATACTTTTGATCAAATTACGCTGTGGCTTCTTCTCAACCCTCAAGGTAAGAACTCCTTTTGCATGTCAATCGAGCCGACTCCGATTAGTTAGGGATGGTCTTCCCGGTAGTAGAGTACTTGTGAATCTTCTTTATGTCGAATGATGAAGTCTGTTTGGAAAAACAAATTTCCCAAGTGACCTGACATCTTCTAAGACTCCTTCGAGTTTCACCCATCGATAAATACGCCATTTGAAGAATGCCCGGTGGTGGGAATAACCTCCCCCGAACTTAGTTTCTTGGCAACGAAAGGGCATCAAATTGATACTAGCTCTTGAGTCCGCGAGCTTCACGGAATTCAATTCCTCAACATTACAAGGAATCGTAAAATCACAGGTGCCATCTTTCTTTTGAGTAGTTCTTTTTTTAGATTCTTGAAGCGCAAGTAGCGGTAGATTCACTATTCCTTCCTCTACTATTTTCTTTTCTTGCTCGGTATGTCCTTGAGGAAATTTTGCATAGAGTGGCGTCTGAGTGCAGCTTCGAGTAAAGGCATACGATCTCGAGCGGAAAGTCTTCAAAAACCTTGCAAACTGCTCCTCTATCTTGGATTTAACGGTCTACGTGGAAATGGGATGCATGTCTAGATCCTTGGATGTTCTTCCACCTTTACTCCTTCTTTTTCTTGCGTACCTCTTCCAGCTACGGTCTTGCTCCTTCTTTGTTGCTGTCATCTTTTTCTTTCATCTCTTCTATTTCCTTCCCACTCCTCAGCTGCACAGCCATGCAGTCCTTTGGATTTTTCTTTGTGTCACTTGGGAAGGTGTCTTTCCTCTGGCTTTGCAGGGTTAGGGCCAATTGCCCTACTTGTGTCTCCAGGGTTCTTGAGGATACATTGGTGGTGTTAAGAAAAAATTTGAGAGGAGTGGGTAGCGGTTGCTTCGACTCTGCAAACTTTGTTCATGGAGCTAACAACTTCTTGTGCTCCCCATGAAATGCACGCATACATTCTTCAAAGATTGGGCCCTCCTCGATACGATATTCATTTAAGTATTGCTCCGTTTCCTTGTGTTCTTCTTTGGAACCTTGGTAGGCAGTGATACTTGTTGAGGTTACATCCTTGCCTTGGGCATGAGAAGCCCCTCCACCATATGAGAAATTCTCATAGTTTCTTAAGTCTTTGAGTGATAATGTCTTTGCGGGTTAGGATTGGGTTTTAAATAGTAAGCTCTTGGCTCACCCGGATGCTTAACCTCTTGACCATCATAGAATTGTTCTTGACTCTCTCGGCGCTTCCTTGATAACTCTCTTTCAAAGTTGCTCCTCTTCATGGGCGATTAATGCGACCCTCCTCTCTTGTTTGTCCATTCGATGCATAATAGCATCCAACACCTTCCTGCTTTGTTCATCTTGCTTTCGGCTCCATGATCCCCTTTCCTCTGCTGCTCCTTTTGAAAACTCAAAGGAGTTTCATATTGCATTTCCGGGTCTTGATCGACTCCTGCTTACTCTTCAGCACTTTTTTCGCTTGGTGCCTCCCAACATGGAAGCATGATGATCCCTTTGATATATCATTGAGGCATGATATACAGTGTCCATCTGCGTCTTGCGGATCTATGTCAGCCACTTAGGGCATCTTCTCGGCAACCGTTTGAATCTTTCCAGGGCCACATATAGGCTCTCATCTTCCCACATATTTGAAAACAATGATTTCCTCCTCGGCTACGGGTGAGTGATGGAAGAATGCGCTTAAATAGGCCTCTGCCGGCTCCTCCCAAGTATCAAGCGGGGAACCATATGGTAAAGATTCATACCATGTGAAACACTATATATCATAGTGAGAATGGGAATAGATGTAACTTTATAACCTCTGGTCTCACCACAAATTCCCGAGCAACTATGATTCGCCATCCTGAAGTCTTCCCGGTGTTCATTAGGATCTTAGATTGGGATGACCCGATCAAGCTGGTGTTGTTTGCACCATGGTAATTAGTCTTGGTTTTAGTTCAAAGTTGTTGTCGATAGCGGTATCTGAATGCGAGTATTCATCTGAATGATCGGCTTCCAAAATTCCTCCATGGTATCGAGTGATTGGAATCTTATGGCTCTGCATCTGTGTCCCTCGAGTTTGATCCTACATCTTTCATGCCATGAAAGTGGTGTTTTGCTTTCCTTGTCTTTCATCAAGGCTGCGAGTGTTTTCTCTATTCGAGAATCAAATTTGGAATCAGGATAATTTTACACGCTTCCTATGCATCAAAGTTTTTAAAGAAAGCAAATACACTCATCAATAGGATTCATCAAAGCAATAAATATATTCAATATGGTTTTTATTTGTAGGTTGAAATAATCAAAATGAACCCAGCTATGAAAAACTATTTTTGTTCTTTTTCTTTAAATGTATCTCAAATTAAGTATTCCCTTCTTTCATCGAATATTGATCTATCAAAATTCTTTGCGATCCCGGCAGCGCCATAAAACTTGACTCGACGAAACACATATACAAATTTAGTTGCTGTTACGAGGTTATTATCACAATCGGCGCCTTATGAAACTGTTTGAGACCAAAAATCTCCTAGAGTTAACCATTTTCAATTTTGGTTTGGCTGATATCTGCCAAGTGCATAGGTCGACAAGTAATAAAAATGGATACAGTCAGGATATCGATCTCACAGTCTTGAGAATTTTAAATCAACTACCTAACTACTCACGAAACAGTACTATTTGGACCATAACGTGATGTTGGAATCCGGTAAGAAGTGAAATTAGCCATAACACGAGTAAAGTAAATGAGTAATCAAATAGTAGAATATAAGTAAAGAATAAGCAATAGTTAAGAAAACAAATGGACATTGAATAATTATCTTTGGAGAAAATTTATCAGAAATATCTTTGCTATAGTGAAGTACCAATTCTTGTAATTTATCTTTTGATAAAACTTCTTGAATATTTCAGGTTTTAAAATATGTTCAAGGCGTTTTCTGCGGTAAAAATTTGGATCTCTCTCACCTCCCACATTTTCATTATCTAATTTTTCACGATTCTTTAGAAACGGAATGGATCTTACTTTTAAAGGGATTTTATGTCAAAATTATTTTTCTTTTGCAATACTTCATACCCATTATGGGTACATGAAGCCTTAGCTCTGAGTTATCGGTCAGTAGGATAATCTGGCTGGATCATCTTCCTCAAAATTAGAATAGATCCGCCCTCTCCTTGATTAGATCTCGGCTAACCGCGGATTGGCCTCACTATTGTCGAGATTAGGGTAGACTCTCTGCTTGTTTAAATTGATAATTCATTCAACTCTTTCTTGATTTCCGTGAAAGAGATTTATAAAATAAACTTGCAAAGCTACATTAGATCTCAAACCATAGTTAATACCACCTTCAAAGCAATTGTTCATAACTCTTAGGACCGCCTTCTACTGTGTCCCCTCAGAGGGCCTCATGAAATCGGAGAAATGAGACAAATCTTATAACGGGTATAAGGCGATATTGGATCAAAAAGCGGTATTGACACAGTAAATTCATAAAATGAAATTCAAATTCTTTGAAGCGACTACGAGAAGATAATTTCGACTATAGCATTCACTTAACAGAAAATTTTGGATTCCTCAGTCTTGAATTACACGCTACAACATTCCTGATCATAAAGAATATTTGAATTATTTGAAGAGTTGAATTCAGAGAAATTTACTGAGAACTTCAAAACATTCGAGTAGTAATTTGAAAATAATAAGTGCATTCGACACACTCTAAAATCGACAACACCCGGATCCAGAAAATAAAACGAAAAATAAAACGATAAATCTAATACAAATCTAATCTCTAACTATCAACATTGAAGAAAAGAAAATAAAAGAAAGAAAACTAAGAAAATAAAGAAAATGACCTTTAGCTCCCCGGACCTCTAAATACAATGTCACTTGTAGTGCGTTCCTCTTACGGGTATTAACATTTATAAGGAGTTTCTCGGTTGGGCCTAATCCCGATGCATTGATTGTGGATTTCAAGTGGGCAGCCCCAAAGTTACTATTATTCAAGTCGCGACATAATCCCACCTTGAGGCATCATCCATGTCGCGACATCGATCTCACGTCGCGACATCGCAAATCCCCATCTGACCTTAATTTGGTCGTTCATGATGTGACACCAGTCTCTGTGGTGACCATGAGACGTCTGCTGCCGTGGGCCTGTAGTTGCTCCGGATGTCGCGACATCAATCTCTTGTCAGCGACATCAGCTATATGGTGCGATTTCAAGTGATGTCTTATGATGTGCGCGACCTGGTCACTGTCGGCGACATCACTTTGTGCCTTCACGGGCTTCAATAGGGTTCTCGATAGCCGAACGTGATGTCTTTATCAGCGACAGCCAGGCTCAAGTCATACGCGGCACCCAGCGAGCGTTCATGATGCCAGGCCTCAATCTCTTGTCGTGGCCCGAGTTTATGGCTCTGCGGCTTTGGCTGATGCGTTTCTAGTGTCGCGACCTCGATCTTATATGACATCTGACTTAGTTCTGCGGAGCTGACTGGTTGTTTTGATTATCATGACGTCATTCCTTTAATGACATCGACCTGGAACTTACAAGCTTCCAGCGGTGCTCTTGGTGCGACAACCGTCTCTTGTCGCGACCTCGACATGGCTTTGCAGTCTTCGCCGGTGGTTCTGTTGTCGCGACATCGATCTTGCGACATTCGTTCGCCCCTGCGGGTTTCAGCGCGATCGTTCTGCGATGCTCAGCGACTTCGATCTCTGTTCTGACAACGACTTGAGTTACATCGAAACTGTCTCACCAAACTGTCATAGCTTCAATGATTCTCTGCCAGCGACCTCTATCAGAATTTCTTTCATGTTTCGATGTAGCGATAAGTTTGATCATTGATGGATATGCGACCTCTTCTCTTCCCTCTTTATTTGGCGGCGACTACACTTTTATGGCTATACGTATCGTTGTCGATGTCTGACGCATCCGGATGTCCCGTGACACGAGAAGTCTTCTTCTTCTTCATTTCTGGTTGCTTCACTGGAGTTCTATAACTTTGGTATTCCTTTGTTCTTCAAGTAAGCTTTGTTTACATTGGAGTTTTCTTCTTTGCCTTTGGATATACATTTTTTGATTGCTGCCAAAGCTTCACGACATCGGGTTCTTTATCTTTAATGCGCCTTTTCTGCGCAACAGCCCGACCAATTATCTCGTCGCGCTCGTCACCTTCTTTCTTTTCACCATGAATATTCTTCTTTTCTTGTTGCCATTTCGCAGTTTGATTGGATTATTATAGTGCATCATCCAGTCTTGTTTAGATAAAGATCGGAAAATGGACTAAAATAGATGACTTTCAAGCTCATCAACGGTGCGAGAGACACCACCTACGTTTGGCATGATGCTTTTGAGAGGGAGGCTCGAGCTCTGAGCCCCTTCCACCAGCGTCATCGGACCCGAGTGGGACCTCGGGCCCCCTTCTCGGTCTGCATCGAGACCCGTCGGAGGCCCGCCTTCAAGCGGGCCTGGACATCGGGCCAGGAGTGAGTCTCTTCAAGGTCTAGGCCCCGGATGTGCGCCTCCACTCCATCTAATGGGGGGCGCAAGTAGCCGATTATCATGGCTTAGATCAGACCGATGTCTGTTGTGATCTATCCGAGGAACGTGAATGCGCCGTGCCGGGATTTCCATATCGTCGTATTACAATATACCCGGCGTTATTGCCCGGATCAGCGATTTAGAGACTCGATGCGGTTGATCCGACAGTATTCACTTCTCCGTTCAGCGGCAGAAGCGATTCTTCCTATCCTCGGGTTGTGCTTGAGTTCTACCACACTTTGACATCTCGGGGAGTGCCTAGTCCGCTAGAGATCTGGTTCGTCATCAACGGCCGCCCAGGGGTACTCCGAGCTGCGGATATTACAGCTGCATTAGGCCTGCCAGTAGTTCTGGCAAATTCCACATATTTGGTTTCACCACACGATTCAAGAAGACCATGGAAGAAGGAGATATTTGGATTAGATGGAAGAATGGATTCGAGGCCGATACAAGGGAGAGTAGTATGAAAGTAGTGACCGATGGCACGTGTTGAGCTCATACTATAATTTTTGGGGCGTTACAAGTGCACAGCTAGCTTTACGCAAGTGGTAGAAAGCTAATCCCTTTCTTTCCTCCAAGGCATGAAGTTTGAATTTGGAGCCTTTTAATGAGTTACTAGCAATAAGTAACACACCTTCTTCTTGTTGTTTTTTAATTTTTCATGTTTACTTTTTTCAACCATGGATGATTAATTACTTTTATTTAAACCAATTTAATTGAAAAATAGAATTTAACGAACCCTCACAGACAATAAATGAAAAATTAAAAGGGAAAATCATGTTATGGGATTCCCACAGCAATTAATTTAAAAATTTAGGCCCAAAGAACATCAAACCTAGGCCTAGTTCCCTTTTAAGAAAAAAAAATTAATAAAGAACTCTAAATATTTGATAAAAAGTCTAACATGTGTCAAAACCATTTCCTCTTCCTAATTTGCCCTCCTATTGTTTGATTGAATACCCGTCTTCCCGAACAAGCTAACCTAAATTCTCATAAACCTAACCCTCTCTACTTCAACCTTTCCCTCTAAACACGACCTAAGAGAGAGCCAAAATCACTTGTACCAAACTTCAGTCCTCTCTCCCTCTACACTAGAGAGAGATGGTTCATTTGTCTCGCTAGAATGCAGTGGGCCTATCTTGTGTCATGACTTCTCGACGGATGCGTCGACCACGTGCTCGGGACCCGGCCTATTTCAGCCCAGGCATTGTATGCGTGGGGGAGCCATACTAGAGGCTCTGCACAGGATATCCGAGGGATTCTGGTTTAGTCCCTTCGAGCTTGTCTTGACTTCTTTACTGCATTTTGAGGAGAAGGTCCACCGCAAGGACCTAGCTCAGGTGGAGACTTTTCCATTGTTGATGCCGAGGTTGCTGAGTTAGGTCCTAGAGCATCTAGGGTTCCCTGAGGAGCCACATATAAAGAGGCGGATTAGTTATACTCAGGTCTTATCCACCGAGCGATCTCTATACATGTCGATCTCTATTCTCCGGCGGGAGAGGGAGCGATGGAGTGATGTGGCGGAGGACCCCGCAGGGAGGCATCTGTCCCGGGGTGGGTTGAAGTGGGACTCCAGTTCCCGATTCATCTCCTCCGGCTCCACCCTCCTGCTTGACCCCTCACGACCTTCTTTGGCCCATCCTATATGCCTCACGGCCCGAGTCTCGGAGCATATCCATGTCAATTCTAGGAGATGTGCTGACATTATGGGTCTTGTCTGCACTTACTACTACACGGGCGTCATTAGACCCCGACGGATGACTGGCCAGGAGTCGCCTCTCGGCAGCGAGAATCACGCCATGCTTCTTGGGATCGCAAGGCCACCTCGGTCTCCGGCCCGGTCGGCGAATGAGCTGGATAACCCACTCCGAGATCAGTCCACGATGCTGACCTCTTTGGATATCTTTGAAGCCCCGGTGTGGTAACCCGGATCATGACATCTACACCACCATGAGAGTGAGGTGGTTGATTCGTGCCACGGTAGGGTGATGCAGAATCAACAAAATTTATATTCCTATGTTCCTCTATTGCGTAGTCAAACTCTCACTGCGAGTAACATAAGCGACCTAGGGTCGAACACGAGGATAGGTTTTCATCCCACGAATGATTCATTAGTGTTTGAAAATTGGTGAGGCTTTAGTTTAGATTTTCAGATTTTTTTGTTAAAAATAGGGGAGGTTGGTTGTTCACTGGTTAACTGTAGTGGCTTAAATGAAAGTGTGAAAAGGTAACCTTGAAGGCTTGGGTCACTAGCTTGATAACATGGGGTATTCACGATTGTCTCGGGTTATTTCCTCGCATTTGGGCAATTGACATATGAGTGGCAAGCCCAAACAGATCTTTGTTTATTTTATAAAACCTAACCCTAAAACCCACTCTTTTAAGTCAGCCCAGTACTAAGCATTCAAGAGTCCCATTCAGTTTGAAACCTTGGCGACAACCTCATTCCATGGCTAAGTAAAATGACATCCTAAAGAATATCATTGCATCGCGCGTAGAGAATGCCTTGAACCCAGCATAATAATTATTGACCAAAGGAATGACATTAAATAACATTAAACCCTAGTTTGGAAAGTTGGGAACCATAAATGCGATTACACCTTAACATTCAAGCATGAGAGGACAGCTTTTGCAGCGGAGTCCCAAAACCAAGCTAGCAACCCTCCTCTTCAAGGCTATGAGGCTTGGTGAGCATCATAGTTTGTCATCCTGAGTGTTTGCGATTCAGAAAATGAAAGAAAGAGAAGAGAGAAAGAGAGCGAGATGAAACCCTAAAATAAACTCACAGGAAACTTTATAAAATGAAAAGTTATCTTGGTTACAAAAGTTTGAGGGCTTATATAGTCAACCCCAAAGTGTAGAAAATACAAAATGCACAAATATGAAATTGCATAAGGAGTCAAAATGGTAATACATCAAAGCGTGGTCGTTTAGAACCAAAAATACCAAAAACACGAGGGCGACCAATTTGCGATGCAAAGGAATTTACAGCTGGCATGGCGAAAATTTCGCTAGCCTAAGCGAAATTCTACGAGATAAGCGGTGAAATTTAAAACATCCTTGATAATTTCGCTGGCTAGTGAAATTTTGCTAGCCTAGTGAAATTTGTGTGAAATAGCCGGTAGAATTTTAAGCTGAGTACGATAAATTTCGCTAGCTAGCCCCAGCCCAACCTGGCAATTCTCAGGCCCCAAGCTAGGATTGCGAAATTTTTCGCTATGATTGCCGAAATTTTGCGATCTAGCAGCTAACAATCATAGCGAAAATTCTGCTTTTCCCTCTGCGTCGACTTTGCTCATCCCCACTTTGCATCACTCCTTCCGCTTCAAAATCCACTTCACATTCCCTCATTTTTAATGGATGAAGACATCGTGATCTTTATTGTCGACACGCATCATAGCATCCAGTTTGCACTAGATGGCTATAGATGCCGCGAACCTGTAAATTACAAAAAAGCTGAAATGGCATTAGTGGTACTAGTGGACCTACACACATCAATTGGCAATTGATATGATTAGATACTGCATAAAAAGCACCCAAAACCTATCTTGAATCAGGGTTCAAATAGCACTTTTTGGGCACTAATCCACCCCAACAAACACGTTGCTAGTCCCTTAGCAATGCTAAAAACAAAATGGGATGCATGCTGTGCTTTTACAAAAAGTGTATTTGGGTCAAAAAGTATATGTACAAATTAGCTTTACCTTTAGCATGAATAATTTACACCCTGTATGAAAACCGGATATGAGAGAACAAAAACCATATATGAACAAGTTGTAGGGCAACATCGACTGGGAAGTCAACTTCAATTCCACCAAAATCTAATTGTTCGCTAGTATAACCGACGAGCCAATAAGATGCAAAGTTATTCCTCCCCAACCTATGCTCTTTGCCATGGCCTTAAGGCATTTGTTGGTGATAGGCGAAGCGTGGTGTATAAAATGTCGCCTATACGCGTAAGTGCAGCGTCATGATAATATAGTGTACCAAAGATACGAATATCGATCCACGGGGGCGGGAGAATTGGAATACGAGATGTGCTTGGGTATTATACGTGGAAGCGTATTGCTTGAAAGAAATCAAATGTGTGGAATTTCAGCTGGCGATCTTATTGAATTCTGTGTATTGAAGACTAGAGACTTATGTCTCCCCACCGCCACGTTAATTGGATTATTTCTTAAAGATGAGATTATTTAGTTTATTTATGATTTCTTAATGACTGAGTGATCTTGTCTCGAGAATACCCTCTCTCGAGGTGTATTCGCTTATCGATAGTAAGAGTTGGGTATATCTCTATCAATTCGAGTACTCAAGGAAAATGTAATCTTCTAACCTTATTTTGCCACCTTCGGGATGTAAGGAATATCTCTTCACCGGCTCGACTAGGCTGTTTGCTCTACTCATATCTAGGTATCCTGCGTCTCTAAGTCTGGATCTCTAGCATGAACATCCTAATGTTGGCCCAGAACATTTACCATATGGTGTCTACGGATGTAAAGCGGATAATAACAAATCATAAATAACTAAATAATATATATTAATCAGCTTTAATCCATCAAACCGTGGGGTTGACAAGACCACTAGGTATAGATCTAGAACATGATGATCATGAAAACGAAATTATGTGATATATAAAACATAAGTTCCATTGTCTAAATCAAAGAAGTAATACAAGTCAGGGTTCTTCTAACCCCGAGATTACATCCTTGTTATACGATTTTAAGTACCACATTTCGTACCATTCCGTGCCTTCAATTACGAACCATTGGTGCTTTAAATGATGAGGTGAGATCGTGCGGCGTCGCGGCGTTGAGGCGTCCGCGATGTTGAGGCGGTGGGGCGTTTACGGTTGTTGACCTTACGTATTGGTTGACGGCGTCGCAATGTTAGAGCGTCCTGGCGTGAGACGTCATAGCGTTAAACCACTCGCATTTACTCTCCATTGCTCCAATTTGCCTTCCCACGGTTACTTTCTTTTCACATCATTTACTTTGCATTCACGAATCAGTCATACTCGAGATATCAAGCTGGAAAAATACATATTAACCTTCAAATAGCTAAAACACAAGAAAGAAGCGCGGTATATTATGAGTGTTTTAGGCACTCATCACCCCCAAACTTAACCTTGCTTGTCCTCAAGCAGAGATAGACTCTAAACGGGACACACACCGACATGCGAAAACTAACACTAAGGCAGTGTTATTTGGACTACTCCACATAACAATTTTGCTTTCGAGTTCCACGCAGGATGCATACATGTGTTTGACTTTCGAAAAATCAGTTGAAATAGGTAGAAGTGCCCAGTGCCTCAAATTCCATGATATTCAATAACCTTTCCCGAGGCCCCTATGAGTGTAGAATGAATGACCTCCAGTGTATGCCTAGGTTCCGACACCCCCAAACTTAAGCTCAACTCACCTATTGGGAAAAATC
The DNA here is from genome assembly GCA_016808115.1 of Tetrastigma voinierianum. NCBI lineage: Eukaryota > Viridiplantae > Streptophyta > Magnoliopsida > Vitales > Vitaceae > Tetrastigma > Tetrastigma voinierianum. The sequence continues at coordinate 155,888 of JAEQBH010002811.1, forward strand.
TAATTAGGAAATGATAAGAAACGCCTTGCATTCATGTGGAAATACCTAAAAGTTCCTAAGTACCTAAAAGAAATTGAAGACCCTAGTGCGAAGAAGTTTTAGATATGAGTGTTCTGTAGCGGGATGCATTGGCTCCCCACGGTTAGTTAAGGGCACGGGCACATTAGCTATCGCTGAAACTTCACCCTCGAACACTCCAGCAAACTCAAAGGCCCTAGGTTGTGGAAAATCCATCTTACGTCCCATAGCAGCGGGCGGAGTGAAGTCAATGACTCCCGACCCGGTTGGCTGGGCAGTAGGCTTTAGAAGAAGATTTCGGTGTGCCGGGATTAGATTGGATGATCCACTTATTCTAATTCACAAGACTCTTTTTGACTTTTTCTTATTTTTCACTTTTCTATATATATATATATATATATATATATATATATATATATATATATATATATATATATATTTATTTATTGTTATTTAATTTTTTTTTGCATAGTTGGGGCTCGATGGCGATCCTCTTTTGATGGGGTGTAATTGGCAAGACGAAACACGTATACAGGTTCGACGTTATTACCAGGGACTATTGTCTAGTCCCAGAGCAGCGAGCCATAAAACTTGTTCTTAGAACCCAAAACACGTAATACAAATTTCTGACGTTATTACCAAAGGACTATTATACAGTCTCGGCCCGACGCGCCATAAAACTTGTTGACGAACCCGGTAGACACATATCTGATTCATGGCCTGATTGCAAGGGATATTGTATCTAATCCCCGACAACGATTATCAAAGCTTTTTGTTCCATCCTTACACTATATAACTACAATCTCTTAAAATAAATCATGTTCAAAATTTGGTTTTGAATTACGATGTCTGCAGGTCTGCAGATCGACAAGTAATAAATGGATTTAAGTCGGATATCGGTCCCACAGAGATCCTAAAAATTTTAAATCAACTACCACGACTACTCGAAATTCATACTATTTGGACCATCAATTTATAAAAGTGTTCAGCGTAAAGCTAGGAATTAACTAAACGCAGAAAAGCTAAATTAGAATAAAATGAACTAAATGAATGAAGATGAAACTAAGTTCTATAACAGAATGAATCTTTTGAACAATTATCATAAAGAGACACATCAGAAAGCAATTTGTAGTGAGCGATCGATTCCTGCCTTAGTGAATATTGATTGAATTTCTTGATTATCTGAGTTCAAAATCTGTCCAAGGCAATTAGTAGTACAGCTGGATCTCTCCACACTCCATTCGTTATCTCTATTTTACGATTCTCTCGAATTCTGAGTTTAGATAACTACTTTTAACAAGAACTTCCTTAATCACAGGTATTTTCTTTTCTTGATACTTCATGCCGTTCTATGGACGACTGTACACCTTGGCTCCCAAGTTATCGGTCGAACAGGATATACAACTTCCAAATTACTCTTCCTCGAAATTAGAATTGATCAACCTTTCCTTGATTAGATCTCACGGCTAACACGAGGATTGGCCTCACTATCCGAATTGAGGTGAAATCTACCTTGTTTAAATAGATAAAGTCGTTCCAACTCGTTCTTGACTTCAAGTGAGGAAGAGGATTTATCTAAGTGAACTTACCAGCCTTGACGGATCCCTAATAGCAGGTTAGTATGCAGCTAAAGAACTATACGTTACCCCAGGATTGTATCTTCCTGTGTCACTCGAGAGGACTTCCTTGAAATCAAGGTAATGGCGCAATTCTTAATTCATAAGAGGCGATATTCAGATCGAAATCGATAAACGATAATGCAGGAAATAGAATTCGTAAGTTGAAATGAACAGAGATCTTGCGGAAAATACTACGGGAAAGATCGAATTCCTAACTAAAGCGTTCTCTTGATGGAAATTTGAGTTCCTTGATTACTAAATTACGCACTGACATTCAGTCAATGAAACGGCGCAGTGAAGCCCCGGAACAATCGAATTTGAGGTATACGAGAATTCCATAAATTCAATTAGTAATATGAAAAGAAATTGATTTCAGCATTCAGCTTTAGCTCAACGATAACATTCAAATCCAAACAAATAAAAGCGAGAAAAAAAAAAAAAAAGAAAAGAAAATCGAGAAATAATATGTTCTAAAATAGCGAAAAAGAAAAGAAAAAGAAAATAAAGAAGAATAAAAGTGAAGCCTAGGCTGCGGATCTCTCTTACGTGCGCTGCGACTTGCGTTTTCAATCTGGGTAGCTTTCTATTTATAGGGTTCTCAGTTGGGCCCTAAACCCGATGTGACTGCTTGTGGATTTCAAAGTACCGGGGCCGGGTCGCGCTAAATCGATGCTGACCTCGGTTCTCTTGTAGCGACAGCCGAGATCTCATGTCAGCGACGTGACTTAAGTTATCTTATGAGACACAGTCGTTTATGTTGTCACGACGCAATCTTTATGCCCTTGCGGGTTTGATTCGATGATTGCTTGTGATGTCGCGACATCATGGCCTTGTCGCGACATCCATTCTAGTCCTTTGCAGTCTTCAATGGTTTGTTCCTGATGTCGCGAGATCGGGATATTTATCGTGACATGGGCTCAGAATCTCCCTACACCCTTCCAGCGGTTATCGTGATCGCCAGCGACCTCGGTTTCTTATGCGACATCCAACTCCACAATCTTTATTTACTTGGGCGGGTGCTGCGATGTCGTGACATCGGCTAAATTCTCTTGTACTCTTCCTCTTTGTTTGTTGTGGTGTCGCGACATCGGTCTTCTTATGCGACATCAAATGGGAAGTAAGCTGGCGATGTTGTGAATGGGTGCTTCTTGGCGTCGCGACATTAACTTCACGGTTTGAAGCCTTGGATATTTTCTTTATGATGTCTTGACTTCATCCATAATTCCCTCTTGCGGTGTCGATTGGTTGTACTTGGTGACTGCGACAGCTCCTGTCTTCTTGCTCCCTTTGACACCACTTGATCTTTCTTTGGAAGTTGCAGTTGTTTATGATGTCGCAGACTTAGGACTTCTTGTCGACATCACTCTTTTAATTTCTGCCTCTTTCCTCGGTGTCTGGCTGTGATCCACTGTCGCGACACATGAATTCAGCACTAATCTTCCACAGTGTCTGCGACCTCAGGCCCGGGTATGTAGACCTCAATCTTTGCATCGATAGTTCGATAATTGCTTTATTTGCTCTACTATCTTGAATTTTTATCCACTTATTCTTTGCATTTTCATCTTTCTTGCTTCCTTCACGCTAATGACAAATTGGTAGGTTTTCTTCATAATTATGTATATTAAACATTCAATTTTAACTGAAAATCAAACAGAAAAATGGACTAAAAAGAGATGACTTTTAAGCTCATCAAACTCCCCCAAACTTAAAATTTTGCTTGTCCTCAAGCAAAGGAAAATAAAGAATTGTTTGTCCTCAAACAACAAGGACATTTTAAGCGATTTGTTCTAGAAGTATTATTGATTTAAACTTAAAACATTTCGAATCTGGAATTAAAATATCACTATTATTTCAGCATTAGTTTAAAATGCGAGGGAATAGAGTATAGTATACTTCTATTACAAGTCTTTGATAAACTAATGAATGTAAACGAGTTCATTATTCAAGCCTTGTTTGTGTGTGTGTGCGAATTGATAATCATTCTGATTTTTGTAGTGGGCGTTTGAGTCGATCTCACGGGAGGTTTTTCTCAAGCTGTTGTAAAGTCCCATATCTTTGGTTTTCCTTATTGATCTCTCCACTAATGTAGGTGATTCCAACCTTCAAAATCAATTCGGTCTTTTGGAGCATAATGTGGAAACAGGTAATGGGTAGGATGGAAGGAATTTTTAGGTAAGATTACCCCTGATCCTTTTCTCTCTTCTTCTTTAGTTTGCTTGATTGGTTGTATGCTCCCTATTTTTCACTTGTAATTTCACTGGGTTTTTTTTTTTTTTTGTCACCATTTAAAGATAGTGCAATGTTTTAACTTTTTAGGCTTTCTAACACTCTTAGCGAACTTTGGGTTAGTAGCTCCCATACCAGATGGCATTAGGGTACTAGGTGTTGAAACACCCCCTAAGACAATTGTTAAAGAGTTAGGCGCGAAGATAAAACATACTAGAAGCCTTCTTTTACATTTGCCTTTTACGCTCTTTGCCTTTTTCTTATCATTCCCTTGCAGGTTCCTCAAAATATAGCCTCCCCAGGCTTCATTTCTTTCTTCCTCTTTGAATTCTGAGTGATATGGGTTCTTCTTGAAGAATTGGTGTCTTAGGATGAGTCGGGGTTTCCATTGGTTTATGTTTCATTGAAGAATAGGCTTGTTGGCTCAATTGCTGGAACTACTGTATATGCATCAACATATAAATAGGGATAGCTAGAATGGCTCAAACTATTCAAGAATGGCCTGTATCATTTCTTGTCGGTTGTTTTCAACTAGGATTTAGCCTTAATCAGCATTAAACAAGTTCTAGGACTATGGATTATAATTCTGAATTCCCGAGGAAAATTTTCTAATTCAGACAAAGTTTCAAAGGTGTTATTGACCGAGGTGTATTAATTCCTTCAAGACTTGTGTTTATTCACTGTCTAATTTCATTAGTACATTCAGGAATTCTGTTACTTCGGTAATAGCCAATTTCTATTACAACAAATATAAATTGAATATCACAACAAATATTCTTAATTCCAGTTGTAATTGAACAGATTAATTGAACAGCACAGAAATATTATTCTGACTTCTAACATAAAATAAACTATCACAGAAACACAAACCACAATTCCTGATCAACGAAGTTGTAATTCCCATGAAATTTATTCAAAAAAGATGAGGAAGATTTCAATTTTTTTTTACAAACTATTTCAATTACAGCATTTCAAGAAAAACTCTATTTCCTGCTCTAAAATCCTATCTCTTCTCCAGAAGTTTGCATCCCCCTCTTCAAAATTTGGTTCTCCAGACCTTGAGCTCCTAATGAGTGATTAATTTTGTTAATAAGTTGTACAACAAATTAGAATTTGCCCACCTTTTTTCTTTGGAGCTTCTTAATTGATGGATTCTAACTAATCCATATTCCCCTTCCGTCCACCGTTCTCACGGATGAAACCACGTTTCATGGAACAAACGGTGGGCTTGGTTTGTTTAGGCTCCACTCATTCCATAAAACAGTGTTTTCACCATTCGGACGCTTCCTTCACTCTCATTCTCCCTTCCCTTCATTCTTTCTGCTTGTTTCTAATTCCTTGTTCTTCCATCCCTTTTATAATGAGGTGTGTCTCTTGGAAAGAACAAAGTCCTTTAAGATTTCACTTGATTTTCTATGGGCCGGAATTCGTAGAGATTCATCGGTTTATGTCCCTTTTTGTATTTTCAATCCAGACTTCGGCTTTTCTTGGAGAATTTGGAACGTTTTTCTTGAATGCCTTAATTTCCTCTGATTATGCTCTTTGAAGCGCAGATATTCCGCAGTTCAGTTAGATCAAAGATGGATTTCGGTTCCTTACATTATTTATTACTATTTATTCTTTCTAAGTTAACAAATTTGGGTGACTTGGAATTCGATGCAGTTAACTGAGACTAGACACAGGGTTCAATGTAAGGACATTATCCCTAAAAGACAGTATATTCGTTACTGGACCCTTAAATCAAGACATTAATTTCTGGATGTCATGACTTCAGATTTTCATATTGTGACCTGAAATCTTGAGTCACGACAGGAGATATTCCCACTATCATATGGTTATGTGATGACCTTATTTTCCACTTCTTATTCTTCATACTCTCAAATTTTTAGTTATCCTTTTTGAATGTATGTGTACCTCAAAATGACAATTAATCAAATTTAATAACATCACGATTATTCAATGTCACTCAAAACAACTGCTTCAATTTATTTTATTTTGCGAGAAAATGTATAAACTAGTTAAGCATTTCACATGAATAAAAATAAATTCCCCCAAAACACCAATCATCTTTACTTAGTATAAAATCTAACAAGTATTTCAACTCGAATGCAATTAGATTAAAGATAGAGAAAGGAATGAGAGAGACTCCCCTTTTTATTCCAGTCATGTAATCGAAATTTGCCACGAATGTGATTTAGAGATTCTTCTTTACATGCAAATCTTACGTTCCTTAGCTTTACAGCCGTTTTGGCTTTAGTTGGACTTCATTCTGACGTATCAATGCATCGATTTGGCCTCTATAGGTGACAATTTGTTCATCACATTCCTTTTTACTCTCTTCGACTCCGCCATTTCTTCCCTTCCCTCATGTTTGGAATTAGTAATCTCCCTCCCTTGTCCAGGAGGAAGTGATGGAGTAAAGAATTTGCTGAAATAAGCTCTCATCAGCTCCTTCCATGTGTTAACAGATTCATTTGGTAGGGAGTTAAACCATGTTGCAGCCATATCTAGTAAAGAGAATGGGAACAGTGCCGGTTGAATAACCACGGCTCCCACACCATTCAATTGTTGAATTTGCTATTCTCAGAAATTGCCCCCAAATGTTCATTGGGATTTTTACATTGTTGGAAAGACCCAGTAGGTGGATTACATTGGACCATGGTTGCTCGATCTTTGATTCGAGCTCAAAATCATTAGCATTGATTCTTTGTCTTTTCTATTGCTAAATATTTGTTGTGGATGAATGAATTCCATCATTCTCCCATAGTGTCACATGCTCCTTGAGGTCTTACGCTGCACATTCACGATTGGCCCTCTTAGTCTAATCCTTTATACGCCATATTTGTATGAAATTTGTCTTCACGAAATCAAGTCTGATCAGATCAATAGGATTAAGCCTAATCAATGAACATTTTCAATATGGTTTGTTAAGGTCGATCTTCAAAAGTCAACTGCCTTAGCAATATTTTGTTCTTTTCCTTTTAAAAATAATTGTCAATTAGGTGTTTCATCTTTCATCTGAATATTGATTTATTAAATTCTTCGATCCCAGACAGCGCCATAAAACTTATTAACGAACGAAACACGTATACAAATTTACGGCGTTATTACGAAGGACTATTGTCTAGTCCGACAACGCGCCATAAAACTTATTGTCGAACCAAAACACGTATACAAATTCTGACGTTATTACCAAAGGACTGTCTAGTCCGACAGCGCTCGCAAAACTTGTTGGCGAGACCAATGAACACATATCTGATTCGCGGCCACAGTTACCAAAGGGTATTGTCTAATCGGCAAGTATCAAAACTTTGTTCATCCTTACACTATATAACCCACGATCTCTTGGAAATAAATCATGTTGAAATTTGGTTTTAGTTTGATATTACGCAAGTGCACGAATTCGACAAGTAATAAAATGGATTTAAGTCCGGACTCTCCGATCACGAGAGATCTCGAGAATTTTAAAATCAACTTCTGCGACTACTCAAAATTCATATATTTGGACCATCGGTTGATAAAAGTGTTGTTGTAAAAATTTGAATTAACTAAGACGCAAAAAATGAAAGTAGAATAAAAATTGAAATAAATTAATGAAGAAGGTAAAACTAAGTTCTATAACAAGAAATGAATGCGAACAATTATCACTGTGAGAGACACATCAAGAGCAGGTTGTAGTGAGCGATCAAGATTTTTTGTAGTGAATATTGATTGAATTTCTTGATTATCTCGAGATTCGAAATGTCCAAGGCAAGGTTAGTGCGGTGGATCTCTCCACACTCCACATTTGAGTTATCTCATTTTCTGATTCTCTCGAATTACAGGGATTTAGATAACTACTTTGCTAGAACTTTCTTAATGCAGGTATTTTCTTTTGCAATGCGCCATCACCCATTTATGGTACAATGCGCATGGCTCGAGTTATCGGTCAGCCGAGGATGCTCCTGACTTCAATTACTCTTCCTCGAAATTAGAATCGATCAACCTTTCCTTGATTAGATTCTCGGCTAACACGGGATTGGCCTCTCACTATCGAATTGAGGTGAAATCTACCTTGTTTAAATAGATAAAGTCGTTGACTCGTTATTGACTTCAAGTGAGAAGAGGATTTATCTAAAGTAGACTTGCAAAGCGCAACGGATCCCTAATAGCGAGGTTAGTATACCTTCAAGAACTATCGTTACCCCGAGGTTATCTTCCTGTGTCACTCGAGAGGACTGTAGGAAATCGAGGATATTGGCCCCTTAATTCTTAACGGGTATAAGAGAGCTGATGTCGGATCAATCAATAAACCAATAATCTGAGTAAATTCGTAATTTGAAATGAACAAGATCTTTGGAAAATACTGGAAAGATAAATTTTAACTAAAGCGTTCTCTGATGGGAGAGAATTTGAGTTTCATGATTACTAAATTACTCATTCATTTGTCCGATAGAGCATTCTTGATTGGAAGCGGAACAATCGAATTTCAAATTTATGCGAAATTCCATCACGATTCTGAGTAGTAACTTGAAAATAAATTGATTTCGGCATTCAGCTTGACTCAACGATAACGGTAGTCAAACAAAATAAAAGCGAAAAAAAAAGAAAAAGAAAATACGAGAAATAATCTGTTCTAAAATGGCGAAAGAAAAGAAAAGAAAAGAGAAAAATAAAAGTGAAGCCTAGGCTACCAGATCTCTCTTCTGATGCGCTGCGACTTGCGTTTTCAATCTGGGTAGCTTTCTATTTATAGGGTTTCTCAGTTGGGCCCTAAACCCAATGTGACCTGTGGATTTCAAAGTACCAGGCCAGTCCCACTTTGCTCGGAATACGACTCAGGTTCTCTTATTAGCGACCTTCGAATCTCGTAATACGTGAGCGACGACTCAAAGTTAAATCTTATGGGCCCGGTACCGTTCATGTTGTCGCGACACCAATCTTATGCCCTTGCGGGTTTGATTGATTGCTTGTGATGCCGGCGACATCATGGCCCCTTAATAGCGACATCCATTCTAGTCCTTTGCATTCTTCAATGGTTTGTTCACGATCTAGCCGGCGGCATCGGGATATATTTATCGACATGGGCTTCCGAGTCTCCTGCACCCCCTTCGCGGTTGTCATGATGTCGCGACCTCACATTTTCTTATCCGACATACGCTCCTGGTCTTGTTGCTTGAGCGGGTGTTCAGCGATGTCGTGGCGTCGATATAAATTCTCTTATGCTCTTCCCTCACATTGTGAGTGCCGACCGCAGTTAACTGCGGCTGGCGCGACGTCAGTGATCTTCTTTTGTTGTTGAATGGGTGTTATTGGCGTCGGCGACATTGATTCTGGGTTTGACCATGGATGTTTCGTTTGTGATGTGTGTGACTTTAAATCGTGAATTCTGCGGTATCGATTGGTTGTACTTGGTGTCGACATGTCTTCTTGTCATTGACACCCGCCCGATCTTGCTGGAAGTTGCCTTTGGATTGTTTATGATGTCAGCGACAGGACTTCTGTGTGACATCACTCTTTTAATTTATGCTCTTTCCTCAACTGCCTACTATTGCCTTGATCCTGTCGACACGCATCGAATTCCTTTTTAATCTTCTGATGTGGCGACCTCGAAGCTGGGCCCATGTGAACCACCGATCTTGCATCAATAGTTCGACCCGATTGCTTTTATTTACGCTCTGCACTATCATTTGCATTTTTTATCCATATGCATTTTCATCTTTTCTTGCTTCCTTCACGCTAACAAATTGGTGAGTTTCTTCATAATTCTGTATATTAAACATTCAATTTTAACTGAAAATCAAACAGAAAAATGGACTAAAAAGAGATGACTTTTAAGCTCATCAGTGTCCCATCAGTTAGATGGTTAGAATCTCCCAAGGTTTATCGAACTTTAGTAGTTGATCTCGGCACCTATGCGTACCCTGAAGGTCAGTAGTGTGTGAGTGTGATAGGATCATCGAGAAATAGTTTCTTATTTGCAGGGATTTGTTCACTAAGCCTTCCCACCTATTCAACCTAATTCTAGGAGCATCAAGCATTGTATGCATCCGATCTTCCATGTCAATAGTGAATTCGAGTCCAAAAGTGATCCTCGAACTTCGGCCATGGCACACACACACAACTACCTCCATGCGACTACTAAATATAGGAATGACCTAACACACGTGCAAACAAAACTAACACACTGACTCATCAAATTAGCAGAAGTAAACTAAAACTAACGAAACACAACTAATATGTTGAGCGAAACAAAACACTACACAAATACGAAAACAAAACATAACTAAACAGATCTAACTTCAAAAACTCGTCCTACACACACACACAGACAAAATGCCGGTGTCCCCAGCAGTGATAAACCGAATAGTAAGAGGAAAGGAACTCCCTGGTGATCAGCTGCGGAGGTGGTAGTGTTTGGTTGAGTGATAGGCGAGAAGCTATGCAGGAGCTAGGCACACGCAGGAATTTGCTGGCTATTGAAGAATGAGTGGCTGATTAGCCCCGGCCTGATCTGCTCATCGGCACGGAGACCTCGATATCTGTGTGACGAGGTTTCGGTGCTCCAGGTCATCAGAATGCGTTGGCGCTCGTGGGTGGAGGCAGGGTCCTCGGGGTCGGGTGAAGAGTACGGAGGGATGCCTCGTGGATGGATGGGGTGGTGGTGGTAGGGTGGATGGGACGAGGGGCGCCGTGTCCTCACAGGGATGTGAGGAGTCAGCTTGAGCCTGATAGTCATGAAGCTCGTCCTCGTCTGAGGGCTCATGGCCGGAATCATATGCCCCCTCAGGTCGCGGGACACCCGGTTTGTCCCTCTTGACAGATATGGCTTTTATGGGGTGTAACCACGCCTCATTGTCGTCGAGGGCACCAGGCTCGTTGCGTAAGCGAAGATAAGGAAGAGGTGCCCAGTTCATCGCAGCGTCCGGTTATGGAGGATAGCACTCTATAACCTACTAACATCAAGGTATATCACAATATGATGACATAGTTGGCGAGGCCCGGCTTAGGCGTCACTTCCACACCGCGTTCGTCGTCGGGACGGGAGCGTGACGTGATAAAGTGATGCCATACCTTAGGAGTTGAGGCGAATGTTTGGCCTTGAAATGGGTGCATGGCCTCGTTATTAATTTTCCTCACCCGGAGCCATTAGTCAAGACCGAATGACCTCGGGGTGAGTCGAGGTCTTTCGTAAAGCCCGATCCAGGCGGCTCGGAGGGGACATGATCTAGACTATAATAGCTATTGATCGACCGCCTTTGAGTCGAGCCGATATCTCCCTCGCTGCGCTTCTTGGACTTGGTGGCGAGATTGGCGTAGAACTCTCGCACCCACACACTCATGAGCGGTGGATGAGGTGGGTTAGCACAAACCTCGCCATCCATGCTTAGCTATGGGTTTTTAGGAAAGTCATCCAGGATGGGTGGAGCCATCTCCTTGATCGCGATCGGTTCTTGCAAATGGTGCCGAACCGATCGGCGACCCCCTCATTGACGAACCGCGTGACATCATAATTTGGGGTCGGGTCCTCGCTAGACCGACCCCGCTTGGTAGGAAATTTCTGCCTTTTCCTAGACATTCGAGGCAGGACCTAGACTGCAAGTGGTGATGGCACCAAATTGGGCGCACCGCTGGGCTAGACAAAACTACAGAGCACCTAGTGTGCACTAAAAAAATAAAACTAACTAGAGTGTGCTATTGGCTCAGAGCACACCCGAAATGGGACTCAAATACCCTACAATAACCTAATGACATTGAGAGGGATAAACACAAAGACTACGTGACCCATTGGCGGTACAGCTATTAACCACAGATGACTGTGGAGTGGAACTTAGTGCGGGGGGTGGAGTGTGAATCTGAGGGGGTGAAAATGAACCGGTGTGTAATGGTCTAAGTGTGCAAAGAGAGGTCGGGAGGGCAATGGCTTGAACCTACGACCGGCGTGATGGGGAGATCCGGCAAGGAAGGTAAGGATGGGTGCCTTGAGGTGGCTAGGAGTTCGGGCGGAGTGGGACGTATGAGAGTGAAGAAAACAAAATGGGCTATTTTTGGCCTTTAAGCGAGAACAGCGTCGCGGCGTTGAGTGACGTCAGCGGCGTTACGGAGAGGATATATGCCAAGTCGCGGCGTTAGGGCAGCGTCGCGATGTTACTAGAAACCCCAGTACCGGCTCGCGTCGCGACGTTGGGTATCCGGCCGTCGCTGACGTAATGAGCGCGCGTAATCCGCGTCCGCGGCGTCGAGGAATCTCCGCGTCATGACGTTCGGAGAAAGTTCAAAATCCCGCCAGCGGCGTTGGAATCTCACGTTCTGGCGTTTGAAGTTCGATGGCGTCTGGCGGTGTCATGAAATTCTGGGCATCAACGTGAAGTTAACATCCGGCATTGAAGAAGCTTAACAGCTTTTATTATCAAAAAGTTTAAGGTAAAAGAAACTCCCTCATGTTGATTTCTCTCTGGACTTTCTTGTGCATCAGATATAATGGATCCTCTCGATCTGCGTTATGAGTCTTAAAGTAAGCACCCCTGAAATTTGATTACGAATGCGAGCGGCCACAATGACATTGACTTGAAAATAACTAAAATCAGACACAAAATAAAATTGCATGAAAATAAAGCTTGGTTGCCTCCACAAGAAGCTTCTGTTTAACGTCGTTAGCTCAGCGTCCCTAAATTCAATGTACGATATGCTTAGCGGGAAATGTGCGCATCCTTATAGTGCTCACGACTCATGCTTTCAGGTGGATGAAATATTCTTGCATTTAATACCCTTGCCTTCTGGTGTCGTTACGTGCGATATGGAAGCATTCACGAGAATTTTCGCATTGCCTTGCAAAATCTTTGTGTAATGCAGTTCTGAGATATCTTCATTTAGATCGTTATGCGGAATCTGCATGAAGTTTTGGAATGTGGAAAGTGATCTCGTCTCCTTGGACTCTCAGTTTGAGCTCTGTACCTTGCGCACATTAATTTGAGCTTTTCGTGGCGAGAAGGGTCTACAAGTATGATGGGAACTAGTCGTCTTGCCATGTCGAGGTGAAGTCTTGGAAGGGCGAATTGCCAACTTTGCACTCGGACATTTTCGGTATTCCCGAGGATGTTGGTAGGACATATCTGAGTTACCAAGCTGATTGTGTTCGATTTTGGTTCCCCAACTTTAGCCTTTTAAACATCGAAACGATCAAGTTGATGCGGCTCCGAGAATCTACAGGGCTTTTCGGATACCCAGATTCCTATAGAAGGCGGTATATAAGTGCCCAGGATCTTTAAGTTTTGGGGAAGCTTCTTTGGGATGGCCTTGCATTCCTCGATTAAAGCTGATGGTCCCATATTCCTCCAACTTCTTCTTACTCGCCAAGATATTTTTCATGAATTTCACGTAACTAGGCATGTTCTCTAGTGCCTCCAAAAAGGGTATATTAATATGTAGTTTCTTGAAAATGTCGAGGCTTTGCAAACTCTCCTCGACTTACCTTTTCTTGCAACCTGCGGGGATACGGGATTGGTATAGACGGGTTCATCATTTTTTTTGTCTGTTCCTTGGTTTCCTCCACGCATTATTATCCTTGGTGCTCTCATAACTAAAGGGTTCCTCATTTTCATACGGTCTTTTCGAGATGCTTTTGGTCTTATAGCAATTTTCAATTCTCTTACCCTTTGGTTTATTTCAGGGTTTTGACTCTTTCCTCCTTAGGTGATGGCCTTCTTGATGCTCTTCCCTTCTCCTCTAGGGTTTACCTCTGCGGTGCTTGGTAGTGAACCACATTTGCCTTTCGTCCAGCAGTTGGCCATTTTGACCTATTTGTACCTCAAATTTCTCAGCGTAAACGGTTGACCATTGGGTTTGCTGTTGCTTTATGTCGCCTTGGTTTCATTCATGGCAGTGTGATTAACATCCCCAGGCAAAGGGCTTGTTCTAAATCCACCTTCTTCTCGGGGAAGTGGTTCATTTCGGTTCGATGGCATGGTATTACGATTGTTCCTCCATCAATACCGCTTAGTTGTTACGGTTAAGTTATTACACCACCCTTGGCCTTGATTTTGGTCCCGATGGTATTTCCCCATCACGCCTTATTCTTGTGATTGATTACCAGTTGAACCTCGACACATACTAGAGCTGCTCTCTTGTGCGGTTTTCACGTGACATTACATACTATTATCTTTGTCCTCCATAGTTACCACGGCTCCGTACAGGTTGAATTACGTATGGCATTGCTGTACTTTCTTTGTCTAGTCGGTGCTTGGTCAGCTGTGCAACATGATTCACCAGATTGTTGAGAACCTCATTATCCGTGCCGCCCATGGCTTTTGCGGGTGTAGTCTTCTCCCTAGGCCATTGATTTGTGTTGGTTGCGGCATCTTCCAGAATCTCATAGGCTTGGTCCGTGGTTTTCTTCATTAGTGCTCCTCCAGCCGAGGCATCAATCACTCTTCTAGTTGCATTTCTCAGACCATTATAAAGTATGGACTTGCATCCATCTGGTTAGTCTGTGATGTGGGCACTTTCTCAGTAGTTCGTGAAATCTGTCCCATTCCTCTGCCAGGTTCTCCCCCTCTAGTTGACCAAAAGTGTTGATTTCTTGCACTAGTTGGTACGAGATTTTGAGGTAGGAGGGCAGTCGGGAGATTTTTGCACTAAATCGTTCCATGGAGTAATGGAATGCGGTGACTTGTTAGCTAATGCTTGGCTTTATCACCTGAGTGAGGTGGAAGAAGCCTTAACACAGAGTGCCTCCTCGAGTAACTGCATTGGCATGCTTGATCGTGTCGCGGACTTCAAGGAAGTTGGTCGAGATGCATATTTGGGTTCTCATGGGGCGACCCGGCCCAGGAACAAGATGTTTTAGACATTTGTAAGATGTAGGACTTCAACTCGAAGTTGTTTTGCTTGAATTGGTGGTCTTCTTATGGCTATGAACCACGATTGGGTTGGTAAATGAAACTCCTCCCAATAACATGAAGGCCATGTTTGGTAAGCCGGATAGAGGGGGATTAGACTAATTTTTGGACAAAATTAGTGAAGGCCAGCGTTTGGTAGATGCTGGGACTAACTAAAATGGGGACAAAATTAGTGAAGGTGGGGTTTTTTTGTCTTGATTTTTACCCCCAAATCGGAGTGGGTTTTTAAGCTGGATATCTAGGCTCTCTCCTCTCATCAGCGTCGAGGCTTTGATTCTACTCGCGCGTTCGCTCGGATCTAGATTGCACACTCAAATCGTAAGTGAGATCATTCTCATCTATTTCATACGGTAGAGTTTGGTCAATGACTCGTGGAGAGATACGTGTGTGTCTGTTGTTGCTTTCTTGCTCCAGCAGCAATTTCGGTCGATTCACGCGAGGGGTTTTCAGTCTCCGGTGTATCAGCACCTTCTCGGTGATTTCTTGGTCGAACCACGTTACATCTGTGTGTCTGTTGTTGCTTCTGGTTTTGTAAATCTGTTATTGTGACTGTCCGAAATTTGAAAGAACAAAAATCTGGGTTTTTCATTTTCTGTTCTTAAGATTGTTTCTGCATTTCTAAATTTCTGGAATTTTTGGATGATTGCTTGCTTTGGTTGTTTGTTATTCTTTGAATAATTAAGTCTGGTTTGTAAATACTGTTATTGTGACATCCGGTGAAAGAACAAAAATCTGGGTTTTTCATTTTATGTTCTTAAGATTGTTTCTGCATTTCTGAATTTCTGGAATATTTGGATGATTTCTTGCTGGTTGTCTGTTGTTGCTGAAGAATTAAATTCTGGTTTTGTAAATCTGTTATTGTGACTGTCCAAAATTTGAAAGATAAAAAATATGGGTTTTTCATTTTCTGTTCTTAAGGTTGTTTCTGCATTTCTGGAATTTTTGGATGATTGCTTGCTGGTTGTGTACTGAATTTCTGCATTTCTGAATTTTCTGGAATTTTTGTACTAAATTTACAAAAGAAAAAAGTATAAATTGGAATAGTCAGTAATAAAAAGGAGTACGAATTAACAAAATCACGGAGTCTAGTCGTGGAGAAGAAGGAAAGGCAGATTATTTTCTCTTATACCTTTCAATTGCTCTCTCCTCCATATGGACCAGAGAGAAGAAGAGAATAGAGATGGCCGGGGAGAGTTCTGATCCCACGGTGAGGAGAGACCCACCCGCCCCACCAGCTAAAGGCGCCGGAATGTGTACGGGAGAGAAGAGAGAGAGAGAGAGAGAAGCGGTCAGCGGGGCCCAATATGGTGACTCTTCTCTGCCTCCATTCCTAGTTACAAGTTATCCTGGAATTGTTTATTTTCTTCTTATTTTTCTTAATCTTCTTACATTCTTCGGGTCGAGTGTCTTCGCTCTTAAGCTATTGAGTCGACCAAGAATGCAGATCATTCCATCATCATCCCCCATCCAAATCACTCATGCTTGTGTTTTGATGCTAACTAGTAGCGATCTTACTAAATTTATGTGTGGTTTGTTATTAATCATGTTTTTAAAATTTTGATAAAATTTATGTGTATCCTAGTTCAATACTTTCGATTGAGGATATGGTTAAGCTTCTTAACATACATTTTTAAAAAATGAGGCACTTCTGACTAGAGGATGTTTCATTATTTTCCTTTCGTTTTTGTTATGCTTTCTTGTCTAATTTATATTTTTCATTTGCATCTCCATAAATTTTAGGCATGGATCGAAGGAAGCTTATTGTGATGTACATTGCAAATGAATTGGAGATGGAAAACTATTTTATATGTATGATGCTGATCACCTTGATGTATATGTTTGTAGCGTGGCATTATGATAGAAATATTGTCAACAAGAATCAAGTGTTTGCAAATCATCAAACCGCGTTTATCATTCGTAAATGATTGTTAGAAAGTGATGTTTTTGCATTGATGACTTAGGATGGATAGAAGAACATGGCGATACTATGTGAACTATTACGCCATGATGAAAATATTAAGAAAGACGGGTTGGTTACATTAGAGGAGCAAGTGTGCATATTTTTGCACATACTTGCTCACCATGCAAAGAACCGTACTATTGTTAGTAGATTTTATAGGTCAGGGGAGACGATTAGTAGATACTTCAATTCGGTGTTAAGTGCAGTGTTACGATTACATCAAATCTTGTTTAAGAAGCCGGATCCTGTTCTTGAGAATTGCACTGATAATAAAGTGGGAAATTGTTTTAAGGTATGTCTGATGATTAGTTTATCTTTCTAATAGCATGTCAATGTTTAGTCATTTATTTGTTATTTTTCTCTTTGTTGAGTTAAATTAATTTATATGGATTGTTTAGAATTGTTTGGGAACCTTTGGATGGAACCTATATTAAAGTGCGTGTGCAGGTTGGATAAAGCAAGATATAGAACAAAAGGAATTGAGATTGCAATAATGTTTTAGGTGTTTGTTCAAGAATATAGGTTCATATTTGTGCTACATGGATCGGGAAGGTTCAACTTCCGGCTTCAGGGTACTTCGTGATGCACTAAATAGACCCTAATGGTTTAAAGAGTACCTGAAGTGGTAGAGTGTTGGACATGAAAAGATTAAATGTGGATTTATTTAGGAACTAAACTAATACTATATATTTTCTTAATGTTGGGTTACTGTTACACTTGTGGATACTGTGGATTACTACTAATGGTCAGAGATTTCTTGCACTTTATAGAGCAGATGTCACCTTTCGAATGGAGGGATGGTTACATCCCGGTGACTCGCGAGGAACAATTCAATATGGCTTGCCATGCATCGCACGAGGAAATGTCATAGAGCGTTGCTTGGGAATTCTTAAAACGCGTTGGGCAATTTTAAGGAGTCCATCTTTCTATCAGATTAAGATACAAAATCGAATTATTATGGCATGTTGTCTTATACACAATCTTATTAGAAGAGAGATGTCAGTTGATCCCGATGAAGCGCATATGATTTATCATCTCGAATAATGAAAATATTGTAGGAAGATGTTATTGCATCAGTTGCTTCTTCAAGTCAATGGACTACATGGAGAGATGATTTGGCAAAACAAATGTTTGATGAGTGGAGAGGAAATTAAGGTTCATAAACTAATTTTGATGTTTGAATAGTTTTTGTACATTTAATGTTTGATAATTGAAATGAAATATTTTGATGGATTGTTTATGATGTATATGACCAATTTGTATGATTAGTTTTATTACTATTTATGTTTGATGGAAGTTGGGAATGAAATATTTTTGATGATTATTTATGATGGATTATATAATGAATAGTTTTTTGTTATTTATATTGGTATTTTATTATTGTTATAAAATGAAAATTATGTTTCATAGGAATGGAAACTTGAGACGATAGTGCTTTGCTCAAAATAAACATGGAAGTAGACGTGTTTGGACTAAGAAAGAAGAGGAATCATTGTTGGATATATTGGATGGCGTTGTTGCTCGTGGTATGCGTTGTGACACCGGTTCTTTCAAGTCTGGAACAATGACAATAATCGAGAGAGCTTTAGTGAGAAGTGTCAAATTACAGTTTGAGAATTAACCCTATATAGAATAAAAGTTAAAGATGTGGAAGAGAGAAACAATATGCAATTGTGTATGATATGTTGAATAAAAGTGGTTTTGGATGGAATGAAAGAAATATGAAATTGTGTAAGGGTTGATAGTCTTGATGTTTGGCAATCATATATTTAGGGTTTGGTACCTAAACTCAAATTTTATAAAAATTATAATTTTATTATTCCCAATATACATTAATTTCCTTATATGTATTTTTGATTTATTTGCTTAGAATAATAAGCTTAAGTGAAGGTTAGCGAGACAAACCATTTCCACTATATGATGAGAACGCTGAATATTTTTTGGAAAGAATCGTGCTATTTTGGTATAGGAGCACAAGCTACTTTGAACATAGTAAATGATAGGCATTTGGATGATGGAAATGAAGAAAATGAAAGAAATTGGGATTGAGAGATATACATACTCCCATGAGTGTCGATCAAACCCATTACACTCACATGATCAATCGGGGCGTAGGAGGAAGGAAAAATCACGGGTTGATATAGTTGCGGGGGTTTAGTGATGCAGTTGAGAAGATGTGCAAACTTTGAGGTCAAGGAAACAAATGCGCGTATGGCAAAAATTGAGGCGATGAATCTTCAATTCTGAATAACTATCAAAGTACTTAGCAATGGAGCTAAAAAGACTTGGGTTTTCTACTAATGACAACTTGAGCATATCAAATCAATGGGGATGGACCCTTCAAATGTGGAGGTTTTCAAGATAATTGAGACTGATGATGAAAAAATAGAGTTTGCATTATCATTTAAAAATTAAATAGTTGGCATGCTTTGTCATGTTGGTTTATTCTGTTTGCATTTATTATCACTATTGGTCATGGGAGCCAAATTCATGTGTTTGCAAATCACGTAATATTTACTTATTTTATTTTGAACAAGTATGTACAATTTATGTTGTAGGATTTGTTATGTGATTATGGTGATTGAGTTTATACTTGTGGATGTAGACCAATCTTGGTCGAACCAAGTTATATCTTTGTGTTTTGATTTCTTATTCGTTTACTTAGTTTTTTGATTCTACTCTTCATTGAATTTACGGACAAATCATGATGCTTGGTTATCTGCTGAAAGAACAAATTTATCTGCTCAAAGTTAAAACCCTTGCCTATTGTTGAATGGGAGTTTCAAATTTGGCAGCTTGAAGTCTTCACGATACTTTTAGAGTTATGTATAGTTGTCAATTTATTACAAAGTAAAATTTAGCGTGATATTCTTACGAAGATAAACTAAAAGAAATAACAAAGAAATGGTTATGTGCTTGAGAAAAACCATTTAGTATCACAAAATGATCTTGCAATGTCAAAGTCCATCTATACCAGCCGCAGCAAAACACTCTTGTGTCACGAGGCAACAAGGAACCCTTGCATGACGCATCTTCATCTTTCACCTCACCAATTAAAAAAATAAACAAAGTTTTTGAAATGAATAACATAACACTTATTATCAAGTCAATTTGCATTGGTATGCATGTTTATCAAATAAATGACGCCGTCATCAAAGCATAAATAAAAACAAATAATTTTCACATTTCCATACTATAACCACCCAGTACTCTCGGCGCAGATGCGAATATCACTTAACATTCCAACCTTGATAATAAATCATGATGCCTTCCTATCCTTACATCATCAAAATGCTAGCTTATTATCATTTTTGTAATTAAATGAAGTATGTAATTGCAATGCATAGATCACATATTAATAGGAAATATTTTATACTTTTTTAAAAAATAATTAGTATAACTAAAAAATGTAAACAAAAAAATCTATTAACTAATATATTATCAAATAACTAATAATAAATCATGAAATAAAAAAATAGCTTAATATATTATATATGATATAATATAGTATAAATATAAATTTAACAATATATAAATTAGAATATATATTATCCCAAAATATTTAGTCTCGATCCGAATTTATGTACCAAGCGTAGGATAAAAATTAAAATTTTTGTCTAGGCTTTGTACGAACCACGGAATGATATTAAATTTGTCCAGATCCTGATCCGGCAGGATTAGTCGGTCAGGTACAAAATTAATCACAACAATCCTGCGTACCAAACATGGCCAAAAGTATGGACTTGCATCCATCACGGTTGATACGTGATGTAGGCACTTTTCTCGATGGTTCGAGTAGAAATGTCCCATTCCTCACCTTCGGGTTCTCCCCTCTAGTTGACCAAAGTGTTGATTTCTTGCACTAAATTTGTGCGATTTTAAGTGGAAGAACTTGGTCGGAATTTTATAAATGTCGTTCCATGAGGTAATGGAATCTGGTGGCTGACTTGTTAGCCAATGCTTGGCTTTATCACCTAGTGAGAGTGGAAAAAGCCTCAACCTGAGTGCCTCCTCAGTAACTCCATTGTACTTGATCGTATCGCAGACTTCAAGGAAGTTGGTCAGATGCATATTTGGGTTCTCATGAGGCAACCCATGGAACAAGATGTTTTGGAGCATTTGTAAGGTAACGGACTTCAACTCGAAGTTGTTTGCTTGAATTGGTGGTCTTCTTATGGCTATGAACCACGGTGGGTGGTAGACAAAACTCCTCCTAATAACATGAAAGGATCATCTGATTTGGATAAGCGATTAAGGTGCTTGATTCCTTCCATGATTACCATTTCGACCTCTACGGGCTCGTTTGCTCAATGCTAAGATCTGCTCTTTGAGTGTCACTTATGTTTGCCTAAATTTCGTCTGTTAGGTTCTCTGTTCTCGGCGTATTCTATGTAAAGTTCTTTCTGGCTCAGGATCAAACAGATGTTGGTCAACCTGATCTTGTCGATGCATGTACTCACTGAAATCTAAATTGCAATCACACACGAAACAACAAGACCCAATTACCAGCACTTGTACAATCAAATAAAAACAAAAAAATTTCCAGAGTAATATCTAATTGCTTTATTCTCTATATCAATCTAAACTGTCCCCGATACTTGTGCGAAAACTTGATAGAGTAGAAAACATGGTGTATAAAATATCGCTTACTCTGGCACCAAGTGTTGTCGTCCCAAGTAATATAGTGTACCAAAGATCTGAATGTGATCACGGGGACAGGAGGTGAATACAAAGATGTGCTTTTTAGATATTATATCGAGTGAGCGTATTGTGAAAATCAAATATGTGTAATTTCAGCTAAACTATCGATCTTACTGAATTACTGTGTATTGAAGACTAGGGCTATGTCTCCCCACCACTTACGTTAAATTAAGTTATTTCTTAAAGATGAGATTATTAGTTTATTTATGATTTCTTAATTGTTGTTGATCTTATGCGAGATACCCTACTCTCGAGGTGTATTCGCCTATCTCGATAGTAGAGTTAGGTATATCTCTATCCCAATTGACCTCGAAATGCTTAAATGTTCTAACCTTATTTGCCACCTTGAGTTGAGAATATCTCTATTCACGACTCAGCAAAGAAACACTCTCATATCCCTAGGTATCCTCATCTCTCGAATCTCGGATCTCTAGCATGAACATCCTAATGTTGGCCAAACATTACCATGTAATTGATCTACAGATGTAAAGCAGATAATAACAAATCATAAATAACTAAATAATATATATTAATCAACTTTAATCCATCCAACACGTGACAGAGGTTCAACAAGACCCTAGGTATGAATCACAGAACATGATGATCATGAAAACCGCAGTATATGATATATAAAACACTTAAGTTCCATTGTCATCAAAGAAACAATACAAAAATCCGGGTTCTTCCTCGAGATTCTGTCACTCCTGCTCTGATTTTCGTGCCCTGACTCGTACCATTCCCCGATGCCCTGAATTCTGAACCATTGGTGCTTTCGCTGATGGTCACGGATCTCGTCTTGGCGTCGCGGCGTTCTGGCGTAGCGGCGTTGAGGCGTCCGCGATATTCGAGCGTCAGGCGTTCGGTTGTTGACTTACGTATTAGTTGACCGCGTCGCGGCGTTGGGCGTCCTGACATGGGCGTCAGCGGCGTTGCAGCCACTTTCTGCAAGACGCTGCCGCGTGCAACCAATTTGGCTGCATAGTTTTGCTCTGCCCATGTTTGCACTGCGTTTCACTTGAATCGATCATACTCAGATATCAAGTTGGAAAAATACATATTTAACCTTCAAAATAACGCTAAAAACCTAAGAAAGATGCGGGTATACTTTGAGTGTTTCAGGAACTCATCATTGACCAACTTAAATAGGACTAGTTACACTCTTATTTCTTCCTTGATTGCAATGTAGGGTGCAATGCTAAAAACTCGACTTCACGAAGTCCGTGTAGCGAGTCCACCGATGACTCCCAGCCCGATTAAGGTTTAGGGCATCAAACCAAAGGGTCACTTGACCACAAACTCTGTGAACTTCACCCCGGACTCGAATGACGAATTAAGCACCTACAACACGCTAAACTCTACCCATCCACCCGTGTAACGAACACTAAGTCGATGACTCCCAACCAATCAAGGTTTAAGGGATCGGGCTTTAAAGACTTTCGCCATATACCCCTTGGACCGTGTTTGGGTTTCAAGGCAAAGCGTCACGGCTTTATTTTCTTTTTCTTTTACTTTTTCTCTTCTTTTTTTTTTTTTTTGGGAAGACTTCATTGGTCTTCGCCCTTACTGTTAACACAAACCTTATTATGGGTCGTTAACAAATTTAAAGTAGAAGCTTGCTTTGCAAAGTGGAAAGAGGTGTATGGCTTCTCTGACCTATTGGTACAATTTGGTGTGCGGTGTGTGAATCGATTTGAATGAGGAAAGTTCGAGGTTGAACATGCGATACCTCGATTGACCAAAAACTAAATCATGCATGGGATTGTTCTAACATTAAAGTAACATACGGGGCTTTAATTTTTTATTAAAAGCAATTCAATTGTTCAAATTAAAGCAATTCAATTGTCAATTGAAAGCAAAGTAGATACCTGAATAAAGACACAAAAGTACTTTGCACAAGTATAATAAAGCGTAAATAGTCTTTGTAAAAAACACTGATATAACAAACATGGATAATACAGAAATATGGCGAAACATGCAAAATATCAACACTTCTACTATTGGTTATGTACGCAAGATCCTAAACAAAATCGGTAGCGGAGTTGATAATCTTTGGAACTATACAAAGCATGATAGAAGACATTCTAATTCAACTTTTCCTCCCGATAGAGCATAGACATGTAATAGGGATCGAAGTTAGAGACAGAATTCTTGACCACCTCGATCTCATGGTGGTGGAGGGGATCCGGCTAGCTGGCGTTGTGACGGCATGTCACAAGGAGAACATTCTTTGCTTCTTCTTGGCTCATCTCTATGGAGTCGAGGGATCATGCGGAGACCGAGGTGACTCATGATCTGCTGGAGCATGGTATGGCCTTTACCCAAAGTGGTCTCGGCTGAGTCGATCTACGGGTCCGTCGGCGCTGTGTAGTGGCCAATGAGCGGACAGCATCCATAGCATTTGCGAGCTCCACTCGGCGACATGAGCGTGCTACGGAGAGATGTTGCGGTACGTATGATGGGCGGGTGTCGGCGGGTGGGTGGGCGGTGGAGGAGGGAGATGGAGGGAGATATATCTGGAAGCTGGACTCCTCTCCATCTCTACCTCATTGGTTGGATCATCTCTCCCTCGGAATCCTACGCCTCCTCATCAGGGTACCTCCTCCTGGATCCTGCGCCCGGAGAAGAAAATCGACATCACCATGGCTCTCTCCCATAGACGGGACCGGGCGTCGATCCTCCCATCTCGATGTGGGCTCATCTGGAAAGCCCAAGTGCTCGAGTTTGGCTCGATGTTCGCGACATCAGCAATGGTAGACTCATTTCCGAGCGGGCCCTTGCGGTGAGCCTTATCTTCAAAATGCAGCCGGGGAGGTCATCACACCTGACTCGGAGGGTGAACGAGGAATCCACTTTGTGAGATCCGGTCTGAGCCTAGAGTATGGCTCTAGCAGTATCACGTAATCTTTGTAGCGGGAATTTGTCCGGATGGAGTGAAAGTGAATCGGGAGCATCGAGGCGGGAAATTGCCGCTGAAAATCTTGGCCTGCTGATGAGTGTCTCGAGCGAGACAACGGACCAGCTCACGGAGTCGGTTAAGGCCCGGAGTCGATAACCTCGAAATTAGCTGCCTGCTTGCTGCGGTGGGCCCAATCTTCTATGAAATGTCTGCCACTCGGAGTACTACAAGTCGATCATCAATACTGAATCGGATCTCCAGCGGACTCGGCGCTCCTCGGGAGGAGTCTAGAATGGTGGCGAAGCTACCGCACGGGGATAGTAGAGCTGTCGTGAGCGTCATAAGCGACGGGAAAGTAATCTCAAATCAATGTATGGAATCCACAGACACGGATGTTGATCGGTCTTGGGACGTCATAATAAGACTCTCCATGGAAATCTGCGGCGTGAGTCGGCGTTCCCGAGGTGGGGTCCCGACGAATAGCGGTGGCCCTAATCCTCGAAGCGGGCGATAACTAGAGGGCGATAGAGGTCGCCTCCCGATCTTGGCGATGGAGAGGCTGGGGCCCTGAAGGATGGGGACTCCCGGACTGTGTACGGACCAGCAGAGGGTCGGGCCTCACGGATCTCATGGGGTAGCGGTGAAGGGGCCAGGATCCCGTAGGTCGATATCTGAACCCCTGAGGGCTCCTCCAAGGACTGGCTGCAGGACGTAGATGGGTGGGGCCTCCGCCTGCTGGGTCACTGAACTTTGACTCGGGGCCTCGGAGTGGGACCCACCTCTGAGAGTGCAGACCATGTTTGGTGGGAGGGAGAGGGCAGCGGGGGCGAGGGCGGTGGGCGGGGACTCCGACGATGTGGGGCCCGGGCAGCTAGCGAACCTAGGCTGGGCTAATTTGGGCCGCGGGTAGTGGGAGGCGACCTTTGGACGAGGCACGGGCGACCATGAGACGGGAAACGGGGCATCTGCTTGGGAGAGGCGGCGGCTTGATGGTGGCCGGCTCGATAGCAATGAGTGGCTGAGGCTGCAAGGGAGGCAGTATTTGAACCGGGGCTCGGCTATAGTAGGTGAGCAGACAGCCCGGCAAGGCAAAGGCAAGGCGAGCCGGGGCAGGGTGTAGTCTTGGGACGAGGGGTGGCGCAGGTGTAATTTGGTGGCGCGGTGAGTGGCTCAGGTGGTAGGGCTCGGCAGCGGGGCTCATGTGGCTAGGGAGGGGAGAAGATGGGTGGTTGAAGCCCCTCCCCTCCTTTTTATAAGGCGCTAGGCGACCGAGACAGTCGCTAGGCATTTCGCTATTAGCGAATTACGCTCACCTACTTGAGTAACATCAATTAGAAGGAAACAAAAATTTTATTTAGGAAAAATATAAACAAAATCAAATTAATTAATATATTTAACAAAAACTAAAAATAAATAAAATTGAACTTAGGCTACTTAAAAGGAAGGTACTAAATCGGAAACTACTAAAAGGAAAGTTACTAAAAATAAAAATTACTTTGAAATTAATTATTTTTTAAGCAAAAGTTGTTTGCAATTTGGCACATTTTGACACCCAAATCAGCTCAATTTACCAACTCCATTCATGGGGGTCAAGGAAGAGGAGCGCTCATAACCCTGCGTGATCTGTCTTTGCGACCTTAATGCTTGATTTCTCTTTGTCGATTTTCTTCTCATTTGGTTGATTTGGGCCCGAGCAATTGCTCAGCGGTAGTATTGATGGCAACTCCCAACATTGCTTCACCTTGAATTTAACCAATTCTTACCAATTTAAGGACATTTAGCTTCCTGCATTTTTAGTGGTAGGCACACTTCATGATCCCTTTATTTTCATTCTGACTTGTGCTTGCTATTCAAGTGAAAAATATTCAGTTCCAATGTCATGTTGCCAAATGTGAGTTGCATGACTCCATTTCGGCAATTGATGATTGCATTGGCAGTGGCCAAAAATGGTCTTCCCAAGATAATCGGCACATGATTGGGCCCACTTGCAATTGGCTTGGTATTAAGCACTACAAAGTCTACTGGGTAGTAGAATTTGTCTACCTTCACTAACACATCCTCAACTATTCCCTTAGGAATCTTCAGCACGATCACATCGACCCGATGACAAAGTGATGTTGGTAGGTTTGATCTCCCTGAAGCCTAGCGCTTATACAGAGTATGGTAGTAGGTTTACAACGGCCCCCCAGTCGAGCAATGCCTTGTCTATGCAAGTCCCTCGATGTTGGCCCGAAATTGGCAGGATCACGGATCCTTGTATTTGGTGAGGTCTTGCTTTGGATTATGGCACTGACTTGCTCGGTTAGGAAGGCTTTCTTCTCAATGCCCAAATCCCTTTTTATTGTACAAGATCTTTAAAGAAAGCTTTTGCATAGAGGACTTGTTTGATGATGTCAAGAGGTATGTTGACCTTCACCTACCTTAGGACCTTCAGAATGCTGCTGGCAGGATGCCTTCTTCTTACTTCTCGGTGCACGGGGGAAATGGGGTGGCATGAAGTGCTTAGTTGAGGTTCTCAGCGATGATCACCCTCTCGGGCTGAAACTATTTTCTTTTTGTGCCTCTTCGGCTGATCATGGGCAGTTTGTCTGCACTTCCCTTCCACTCCTCGGTGATTATGGCCTTCACTTCATCCATCCTTTGAATTCTTTGAGTGAACCTCTCATGGAAGGCAGCCCTTTTGGATTTGGCAATGTTTGGGAAGGGAACCTTCCTCTCTCCTGCACCTCCAGAATATTGTTGATCTTTGTTATTGAATACTGCAGGTTGTCAATTTTCTGATTTAGATTACTCTCAAGCCCATCTATTCTTTTGTTCGATTAATATTTTCCTCTGTTATCAATTCTCTGCGCCCAGTGTGCATTGATCCACTTGCTCTTCCCACAAGGTACTACCACCTTGCTCAAATTCGATATAACTTCTTCCAACAAGTGAAGAGGATGGCGGCAATTGTGGTTGAGATGAGGAACCAAAGCATTGTTTGGCACTGAGAGCACATAGGCGAGGATTAGGTTTCAGGAGAGGTTGGGGTAGATTCTTCCAGGTTGGAATTGTAGGTATTACCATGCTGGGGCATTCGATTTGTGGCTTGTATTGACCCTCTGACATTTGCATGTCGACATCAAATCCTTCCTTTGATGGGGCGTCGGATGATGTTCTCTGGATTAGCAGTGGGTTGACAGGCCGAGTGAATGGGTTGGGTTGTGCGGTGTTTTTAGTCCTTTGCACGTTGCTTCATGGAGCCTCTTTCCTTCTAGCTCCTCCCGCTCTGCTTCAGGGTGAGATTTTTGCTTTCATTTCCATATCCTCGAAAGTGTAAAATTCCTCCCTTTGGTGGGAATTGGGGGCCTCATTTCTCCACCCTCTCTCGGTTTGGCTCATCCTGACCCTTGGAGTTTCGACTACATGATTTCGAAATCCATAGCTTCATGCAGTTTTACTCGAGGAAAATCACACCTCACGTACATGGTTTCTACTTGATTGCTTCATGGCGGGGACATACCATTATAGAAATGGTCACTAACATCCCAAGTGTCGAAACCATGATGTGGACAAGCCTTGATGGTGTCCATGAATCTCTCCCGACGTGAGTAGAATTTCTCGTTGTCATAGGCCGAGTAAGTGTAGATCTGCTCTTGAGCTATTGGTCTTGGTTGCCTTTGAAGAATTTCTTCAAAATTCAAGCTTGAAGATCACTTGATTTCTAATCGTTCTCGGCCTCAGTGAATTGAGCCAAATTTTGGCCTTATCTTTGCTGATGTCGGGAATGCTTTACGACAGGCAAATCCATGTCGATTATACCCTCCTTAAAAGTTGTGCATACCTCCTCGAAATCCTGTATGCTGAATATGGATTTTGTTTTCATACCATGAAATGGGGGGTTGTGAGGGGCACTAGGTAGGGTCTCAACGCTACATCCTCGATAGGATGGGGCACTAACTCTAGGAGGGTGGCATGTCATTCCCTCATCGATCGTATCTTAGTTTTGATTCATGGGAGGGAGTTTATTGACTTTCTTTGTTCCTCGGTAGAGGATCCATTTAGTCCCTTTGTGCACAGCGATTTCTACAACCTTGTTCAATTGGTGCACTCACTCTTTGCAATCTACCTGATGCGCCCTCTATCCTAGTGCTGCATAAACATTTGTTACACAAAATGAGACACAACAAAGAACACAAACAAACTTGCCAAAAAGGTCAGTGTTAGTTAAAACAAAAACTGACTGCAAGAAACAAAAACAGTGCAGTGACTTCCAAGTGAAGAAAACTTGTAGTTCCTGCACACTAAATTTAAAAAGGACTAAAAGGTCACCAACACTTGTAATGTGGATTACAAGTACACATCAACTCGTCATACGTAGTTTGGCACCATCCAGAAGCGTGGCATGCATTTGATTAGTGCCACGGTAAGGTGATGCGGAATCAACAAAATTTATATTCCTATGTTCCTCCTACTGCCGTAGTCAAGCTACTGTAGTATAGTGGTCTAGGGTCGAACACGGGGATGGGCTTTCATCCCACGAATGATTTGCATTAGTGTTTGAAAATTGGTGAGGCTTTAGTTTGGATTTTCGGATTTTTTTATTAAAAACAGGGGAGGTTGGTTGTTCAGCTGAGTTAAGCGTAGTGGCAAATGAAAGTGTGAAAGGTAACCTTGAAGGAGCTTGATTATGGCTTGATAACATGAAATTATTGCTGATTGTCACCTCTGGGTTGTTTCTACTGCATTGAGGTGTGAGTGACATATAGTCAAAGCCAAAGCCAGGATCTTTGTTTAGCTATAAAACCTAACCTTAAAACCACTCTATTTAGGTCGGCCCAAGTACTAAACATTCAAAGTCCCATTCGGTTTAGAAACCTTAGCATTTCAACCTCATTCCCATGGCTAAGTAAATGGCATCTAAAAGATATCGATTATCTAGCATTAGATGCACTTGAACAAAGCTTATGACAAGTATTGACCAGGAATGACGTGATAGCAGCAAACCCTAGTTTGGAAAGGCTAGAGACCATAAATGCGGTGTCGTAACATTCAAAGCATGAGGACAACACACGCGGTCAAGAAGCCAAGCTAGCAAGCCCTCATCTTCAAGGCTTTGAGGTTTAGCCAAGCATCCAGCAGGTTGGCCATCCTCCCGAGGGGTGTTTGGCAATAGAAATGAAAGAAAGAAGAGAGAAGCGAAATGAAACCCTAAAATGAAAGGCTGGGAAACTTTATAAAGAATGAAAAAGTTGTCTTGAGTTTACAAAGTTTGAGGGCTTATATAGTCAACCCAAAGTGTTAAAATACAAAATGCCTAAAATATGAAATTGCATAAGAGGTCAAAATGGTAATACATCCAAAGCATTGGTAGTTTAGAACCAAAAATACAAAAGCAGGGGAGCAACAATTTTGCTATGCGGGGAATTTACGATAGCATGGCAAAATTCGCTAACCTAATGAGATTCTACGAGAGATAAGCGAGAGAGTGAGAAATTTCGCTATCAATAGTAATTCGCTAGCTAATTATTACATTAACCAGCGAAATTTGTGTGAGATAAGCGAAGTGGGAATTTTTGCTGGGCACCAGTAATTGGCTAGCGAGGAATTTGGCTAGCTAAGCGAAAATTCTCAATTTAACTAGGATGCGAGTTTTAAGCGATTGCGAAATTTGGCTATCCCTGCAATTTTCGCAATCATAAGCGAAAATTCACCTTTTCCTCTTTGCGTCGACTTTGCTCTTGCATCCCCCTTTGTATCCTCCTTCCTTGAATCCACTTCACATTCCCTCATTTTAATGGATGAAGACAGCCCGTGAATCTTGATGTGACAGCATCTTAACGCTCCAGTTTGAACTAGATGGTGAAATTCTTGAACATGAAATTACCAAAAAACGAACTGAAATGGCATCAGTGGTACTAGAGTGGGCTTCACCGTCAATTGGCTTAATTGATATGATTAGTGCTCAAGCACCCAAAACCTATCTTGAACCGGGTTGAGAAATAGCACTTTTTGGCACTAATCGGTGGTGCCCTCCACTTCTCTGGCTTTCGATCCACTACGGTGACATGTTTTATACTTTAGTTTGGGGAAAAGTTAGAGTTGGAAGTGTTTTCTATCACATCTTGTCTTGTTTTTAGCTTTATCAGCTGCCCTGCTTATTTTGTAGCTAGGATTGTATAGAATCATGTATTAGCCGATAGTGGCGGTGCTGTATTATTAACCCAGCTATGTTAAACATGATATACACTTTGGTTATACATCAAAAGCTTTATAAATATTTACATTTTCTACACTTTTACCAAATCATTTTTGTGCATATATTTTTTGTATTTTAACTTACCTTTAGTTGAAGAATTAAACCTGTATCTTACCACAATCTTTGAAACGATTCCATCCATGATCAAGTTTGTGGTCGATTGAAGTTCCAGCGTATTCAACCTTGTATTTCAACCTTTAGCTAATCACAGACAGTGCACATCAGTTTTTACCAATGGGTTGTGAAGCCATATACCTCTTTTCACTTTGCAAAACCGGCAGATCGACATGGCGGTTCACGTAATAAGTTTTGAGTTACTAAAGAGGCCCGATGAAGTCTTCCAAATGAAAAATAAAGAAAAGAAAAGAAGAAAAAGAGAATTGAAAGCCGTGGCGTTTTGCCTTGAAACCGAACACGGTCCGAGGGAGTATATAGCGAAAACCTTCAAAGCGATTACCCTAAACCACTAGTTGGGAGTCATCGACTTTGTGTTCGTTACATGGGTGGATGGGTAGAGTTTAGCGAGTTGTAGGTGCTAGATTCTCGAAGTCATTCGAAGTCCGGGGTGAAGCATATAGAGTTTGTGGTCGGTAGATCCTTTTGGCTTGATGCCCTAAACCTTAATTGGTTAAGATCTTGGTGGACCCAGTGCTCCACGGACTTTGGTGACGGAGTTTTGTGACCATCCTACAATACATTAGTATGAAATAAGATTATAGCTGAATCTATTTGGAGTTGGTCATCGGTTTAAGGTCACAGCGGTAACAGTTGGGGAGAATAGCTTGCAACTTATTGATTCAAACTGGTTACCTTAAAACACTTAGATTTAGGTGGAAGTTTAGGTTGACTTCCCTAGAATTGATGTTGCCCTAAAACTTGTTCCTATATGGCATTCATTCTCTCATGATGGTTTTTGTATAGAGTCTATGTTTTTCATACTAAAGGTAAGCCTCCTTTCGTGTTACACACACCTTTTTATGTAGCATACTCTTTTGAAAAAGCACTTTGCATACCCTTGATTGTTTCACATTGCTAAGGGACTATACTTGCAGGCGGATTAGGTGCCACCAATGGGCTATAGGAATCAACAAAATTTGTATCTGGGTGTCCTACGCCGTAGCGAGGCCCTCTTTGCCAGTATGGCGATCTAGGGTCGGGCTCAGGATGGGTTTTCTTTGTGAAATGAGAAGTGCGGTTGGGTTGAAATGGTATTTCTCTTTGGATTTTGGGTTTGTTCAAAAACGAGTGGAGTTGGATGGTTGTAAGCGCATATAAATTAAGGAAAATTTGAAAAGAAGACTCCTTGAAGTCTTGGGATCTTATTTGGATTAGTTTTAAGGTGTATTCATGCCCTCGAGTTTATTTCCTGCAGCTTTGGGGATAATGACCTATGGTGATTTCCCTAATAGGATATGATTGGCACTAAGAGCCTAAACCACTAGAATTACTCCTCATGAGATGTAGCGTGAGCATTCAAGTCCCTAACAGTATGCATATGGCCACAAAAAGGCAACCTACGACCAACTAATGGGGACAACTAAGGTGGATGTGGTGGATCTAGATTAAGTATCCTTTGTAACCACAAAGCTTGTAAATACACATTGGCGAGGAAATTTGGATGCAGGAGGTTTCAACCTAGGGTGAGATGCAGGGAGCTTAAATGCTCATAAATGCAGTGTGATAAATGAGAGGGCATGAAAACTTACCTCTAAACCTCCACCAGTGACCCTCCTCTTCAAGGAAAAGGGGCTTTAGCCAAGCATACCTTGGTTTGTCATCACCAAGGTATGTTTGGTTACTAACGAAAAATGAATGAAGAAGAAAGAGAAAAGTGTAAACCTAAATGAAAAGCTGCGTGGAATGAAAGTTAGGGTTACAAAAGTTGTAGGGGAGCTTATATGATCAACTTGATGTGTGAAATGACAAAAGGCCTAAAATATGAAATTACAATGAGGACAAAATGGTAATTAATCAAAGTGATAGTTTGGGATCAAAAACATCAAAACCTGAGGCGAGTAATTTAGGGTATCACGGGAATTTCGCTAGCATGCGAAAAATTTAAACTATGTTAAGTGAAATTTAAGCTGCTTTGTGAAATTCTAAGATAGAAACAATGAAAATTTTGCTATGAATAGTAAATTTCGCTAGGCTAGTAATTAGCTCAAGCATAGTGAAATTTCACATAAGCGAAAATTTAAGCTAGGATGCGAAATTTAAGCTATGATTGAAATTTATAATCCCAAGTACGCAATGTAGCAAAATTCTGGATTTCCTCCTGCTTTACTGTTTGCCCTTTGCATCAACTATCTCATCAATTTGCCTTCAATTCTTCAATTCATTTTGACATTTCAACGCCTCGGCAGGTGAAATCGTAGGATTCTCACATTGACACGAAGCTAAACTGGCGTGAAGTTCCAAGACACCTTAAAACTATCCAAAACAATCTCGAAAACCAATCAGAAGCATTAGGCGGACATGCATGACAATTGGCTTAATTCATATGATTAGTCATGCGCAAAAAGCACTCAAAACCTATCTTGAATAGGAGCTCGAAAATAGCACTTTTTGAAACGCCAATCACCCCAAACCAACCGTTGCTATTCATAGCAATGCTAAAACAATAAGGGTATTCATGTTGTGCTTTTGCAAAAACTGTATATGGTTCGAAAAGTGTATGTACGGATAGGCTTTACCTTTAAAACGAACAATTTACACCCTGTATGAAAACCGACATGAAAGAACAAAAACCATATAAGAACTAGCTTTAAGGCAATATCGGTTCCAAGGAAGTCAACTTGAACTTCCACCAAAATCTAATTGTTACTAAGGTAACGTGAGCGATAAATTCATAAGTTATTCTCTCCCGGCTAGCTACTACATTGGCTTTAAAAGCTGATCATTGACCTACATAGGACTAGTACACTCTTGTTCTTTGTTGGTACATAGTAGGGTGCGATGCTAAAACTAGGCTTCACCAAGGAATCCGTGTAGCGAGGTCCGATGACTCCCAACCAATTAGGTTTGGGCATCAAACCCAGAAAAGTCATGACCTGAAACTCTGCGAGGCTTCACCCCCGGACTTGAATGACTTGAGAATTAAGCACCTCTGACCTGGCCCATGCTCTACCCATCCACGTGAGGCACTAAGTTGATGACTCCCAACCAATTAAGGCTTAGGGCATGTGGGCTTTGGAAGGCTTTACGCCATATACCCTCGGGCCAGGTGTTCGGGTTTAAGACAAGCGTCACGGCTTTATTCTTCTTTTCTTCTTTTCTTTTTCTTTTTGCTTTTTCTTTTCTTCATTTGGGAGGCCATTGGTCTTCAGCTACATAGTTAACACAAAGCTGTGCTGGTCGTCCAAACGAGGATCTAAGGCCGGCTTTGCAAGGTGGAAAGAGGTATAAAGCTTCTCAACCTATTGGTACAATTTGGGGTGTAGTGTGTGAATTAGCTAAAGGGGGAATGTTCAAGGTTGAATATGCTATAACTTCCATCGACCAAAAACTAAATCATGCATGGAATTGTTATATCATTAAGGTAACATACAGAGCTGATTTTTTCAACTAAAGGCCAAGAGACAAACCCACAAAAATGTAGAGAAGTAATGGTTACAAAAGTGCGGAAAAATACGGTTGTATGAGTATATTTCTATGTCAGGTATATTTCACAAAAATTATGTTTTTAAAGAAAAGCAGTGTAGTACCTTCAATAGAGAGTAAACGAGCAGTTTGAACCCGGGAGAAAATGGCATGGTTGAGCAGTGCACTTGCCTTTGCCTTTACAATACTGGGGGGAGAGAAAGTAAATTCTCTCCCACACTGCTATGACTCTACAACATTTCAAAACCAAAAATTATGATAAGATAAGCTTGTAAATGCGAAAATATTTGAAAAGAAAATAGGTAAAAGTAGCGGCACCACTAAAAACCAAAATTAAGACTTAAAATAATATAAAGTAAAAATTTCAACAAAAATTTGGAGTGGTTTCCAAGTTCCTGCGGGAACCACTCCTAGTTATTAGTAACCATTGGATCTCGAGGGAGGGTCGGAGGAGAAGCTCCTCCGCGTGCGATGGTGTGTCTTTGTAGGTGCTGCATACTCGACTTGCTGTTTTTGGGCAATGTCTGGTCTGCGGTAGCGGTGGTGTATTGCGGAGGAATGGTGGATTCTTATTCGCGCTTCATTTGTTCTCCATCAATTCTTCCTGCTATTTGTCCAGTATCATGTCTTATACCGTGTGCCACTCGGAGTAAACTTCATCGGACTTACTCCTCATCCTCGGCTAGTTTTTTGCTTGTTGCTCAGAGTGGAAAATGTTGAGCTCAGTCATCATGTTCCAAATGTAATTTGCATGACCCCATTAGGCAATTGATAATGGCATTTGATGTGGCGAGAAATGGCCTTCCCAATATAATGGGCACTTGATTGGTACTTACGCCCATAGTTCTATGTCAGGGCTCACGAAATCCTGGATAGTAGAACTTATCTACTTTTGCCAACACATCCTCCACTATCCCTTTTTGGTATTTTCAGCGAGCGATCGGCTGGGATAGGGTGATGTTGGTTGATTCGACTCTCGAGCCTAAATTTGCCTATACAGGTATGGCGGTAGGTTGACTACTACCTAACACCGGTCTAATAGTGCTTTGTCAATGCGAGTTCCTCGATGTTAAGCGAGATTGTTAGGGTCCTGGATCCTTATGACCTACCATTGTCTTGCATTGGATGATGGGTAACTTGTTGATTAAGAATTCCTTTATCGATACCTAACCCCTTTTTGATTGTACAGAGATCTTTCAAAAACTTTGCATAGGCAGGAACTTGTTTGATGATGTCCAAAAAGGGTATGTTGACCTTCATTCATCCAATTGCCGCATTCTTAGTTGCTGCTCAAGGTGAGCCAATGCATTTGTCAACTCGATGATCAGATCCATTGTGATTGAAACTTGTACTTCTCTTTGCTCTCTAAGTAGTATGTTTACGGTTCTCTCTAGCTCGGGATCAAAAGGAACTAGTTACCGCCTTGACTATCTTCGATATGCATCTGATTAACCTCCGGAAACCACAAACTAAGAAAGCGGTGAGACCAAGTAACAAGCACGGATGTAAAATGGGTAAAATAAAAAATAAATAAATAAAAAAAATTGATCCAAAGTAATATCTAGTGCGTTGTTGTCAATATCAATACAAAAACTTCTCCCCGACAACGGCGCCAAAAACTTGATAGACAGCGTGATGTGTATATATATGCGCGCCTGGCAATGCTTGTAGTGCGTCGCCTCAAGTAATAAATTATTACCCTAAGATACGGATATATCGATCCACGGGGAGAAGTGTATTTGAGTGCGACTTCACGCTTTAAAAATATTATTTGAACCTAAAATCGTAATGAATTCCAATTAATAAAAAGAAAAACTAATCTATATTATTTTCTAAATTAATTAATTATGAAAACTAGGGTTTTCCTTCACCCTTTTCGATGAATTTTAACCTAGAAATTGTTTATTTAATATTTCATATGATTCCTTCAAGCGGAGTTGATCATGCCCACAAGATATTCTCTCGAGATATATGCACCTATCTCGCCAGTGGAATTATGTGCATCTTGGCCCCTCGACTCAGGAAATGCTTAAATGTATAAACCACAATGCCACACTTGAAGCAGGGATATCTCTATTCCCCGATTGACCAATTGTTACATTATTCAATATCCATAAGTCATCATCTCGATCTCGGACTCACAGCAATGGCATGCCAAAGTTGGCCAAACCCTAACATGTAATTATTGCAGAAATAAAGCAACTCTATAAAAATCATACTTATATTAAATAAAAATGAAAATTAAACTAATCCATACAAATGCAGTTAGGTTTTGACAAAACCCTAGAACGAAACCTAGAACATCTCTATGTGGAAGAAAACCATCTAAAGGAAGAGAAAAAGAGGGGATGAAAATAAATGATTTTTGGTGGCCCATCTCCTCTTCTTCAATCTTCTTATTCTTCAAGATTTTCCCCTTCAAGATGTGTGCCCTAGGGTGTTTCCACCCTAAGAGAGGGCTTCTCCTCTTCAAAATGCTCCAAAATCTATCACCAATCCTCCTCCCTCAATCCCTACGGTTTGAGCTTTAAAATCCACCATTATGGGCTCAAAATGGGCTAAAATCCATCAAAATCGACCACTAACGTCGCGGCGTCGTTTGCTTGCTTGTCGCGACGTCGAGATCTTTGCGTTTACGCTCTGCGCAGCGTCGCGACGTTCTAACGTCGCTACGTTGCCAGCTTCTGTTTTTTGCTCAGCTTCCTTAAGACCATAACTTTGTCATCCAGGAACTCGATTTGGGTGTTCTTGGTACGTTGGAAAGATCTTAAAGTGTACAATCCATCCATATATGAAAAACGATTCAATAGGAGCTCATATGATGTTTGAACATTAAAATACAGTAGCCTCCTGCTGAAAGGTGCTGCAATGTTTGCTGATTTTCTTCCAAGTTTTGGAACTTGCATAACTTCTTTATTCGAACTCCAATTTTTGTGTTCTTGGTATTATCCCTGGAAGCTCTTGAAATATAGAGGAATTCATACATATAAATCTTTCTTCGAGGTGGAGCTCATGATATCTGAAAACATCAAAATACAGTAGCTGTATCGCGTGATTTTCCACCAATTTTGCACAATTTACCATCAAATGGACTGACCTGATCCCTTAAGTAACTTGTTTTTACGACATTGGGGCGCTTATTTGTTTTAAACATGAAACGGCAAGCAGCAGGATGTAAATGAGTGTTAAGATACTCATCGAAGCCCATCCCTCTATAGGAGGTCATATATGTGAGTTATTATTGCCTCTGGAGCCGTGCCTGCGGATAGAGTATTAGAGAGAGGTTCATGCAGGATTTTATGGCCCACACATTGGGAAGTCATATGCTAAATGCGTAAGATCGGTGACTACTTTTGGTTAACCATGGAGGCAGATTGTTTCAAGTTTGTACAAAGATGTCTGGAGTGTCAAATGCATGGAGACTTGATACACACCTTACCTTAAGGTTGCATTATACTTACATCCCTTTGCCATTTCGTGTGGGGTATTGATATTGGGAAGATCTACGCCCAAAAGTCACTGGTGAGCATAATTACATTTAGTTTCCATTTACTATTTCACTAGAATTGGGTGGAAGCTACTACTTCTTATCTTTGGATTAACAACGACCAAAGTGGCCAAATTCATCAAATCGCACATTATCTACAGATATGGGGTCCCTCATGTGTTGATCTCAGATAGAGGAGCGCATTTCAGAGGCGAGGTGGATACACTGGTCCAAGAGTATGGTATTCAATATCATCGATCATCTGCATATTGGCTACATACTAATGGGGCAATTGAAGCTGCGAATAAGAATATCAAGAGGATTTTAATAAAGATGGGTGAGACTTCTAGGGATTGGTCAGAGAAGCTCCCTTTCGCATTATGGGCTTATCGTACATCTTTTCGTACCTCTACTAGTGCTACCCCGTTTTCTTTGGTGTATGGTATAGAGGCAGTGCTACCCGTTGAGATTGAAATGAGATCTTTGAGAGTAGCACTAGAAGCGGTACGAATATCAGCCTAGTGGGCTGTCCATTATGATAAACAGCCTTTTGGATGAGAGGAGATTGAGGGCATCAGATCATGTTCAGTCCTATCAAAGAAAGATGACAAAAATCCATTCGAAAAGGGTCAAATGAGGAAGTTTAAAAGCGACCTAGTGCTTGAAAGTCTAAGGGTTGATCATTGACCACAGAGGAAAGTTTAGATCAACTTGGGTGGGTCGTATGTTATTCGAGAATTTGACTGAAGAGAGCATCTGGTGACAAACTTGGGCCATCAGTTCATGGAACCAATCAACGTGGATCGACTAAAAAGAGTTTTATCATGAGATCATGTTTTGAGGATGGAGTGGCCATCACTTTGAGTAGCCATATTCCACTATTGTACACCCATTACATTGATATATTCTATTGCTAGCCCTTTTAGTCTCCACGTGGTTTATTATGGCCTATTATT